>JAHZMT010003119.1:0-14724 GCA_027743785.1 Sinhomidia bicolor
AAAAAACTTATTTAAATGCCGTCAAGTTCAAGGTTAGATTGAAGAAAAACAATGTATATAGTTAGTAAGAAGAAATCATGGACATACCTAAGTTAAAATATGTTATGATATAATATGCACATATGGTTCTTTTTTAAAAATGTTTCATGTACATATTATTGATTTAATTTTGAAAGCGTTCTCTGGAAATGAAGTAAAAAAGAGAAAAGAATATTGTAAAAGAATTTCAAAATTTAAGTGATATAAATGCAGTTAAATTGATACACATATAGTTTTATTAAGCTTTCGCAACTATAATCCGAAGAAAATTATTTTACTAAATATTTATTGTATTATAACATGTCGTGGTACTTATAGAAAACCGAAATGTATATGTACTTACAAATGAAAAATGAAAATTGTGCAGCAGAGCAGTTTTACAATCATTTGCAATTATTATCATAAGATGATTTATCGCCAAATCTGCTCGGAACTAGCTGGATCCGCCTTTTGCATGTTAAATCATTAGCATAAAAAAAGATTCAGTAGGTACTCTGCAAATTAGTATTTTTCTAAACCTCGTGCTAAAAATGAGAGTCTGATTGATAATAATGTCCATTCTATTGTTTTTACGATTTGCACGTTTTTGAGTGGGAGTGGGAGGAAACAATGTAAAATGCAAGTTCAGTGAGCATTAATGTAAAGTCAATGATGCAATGTCTTTAAATATGTACATATATCTACAATTGAAAGTCGTTTACACATAAACGAGAGAAGGGGAGTGCAGAGTGTATATGCTGTTGTTGTACATGGTGGTCTTTTTATGATACAAAAAATTGTTTTAGATACTTTACTAAACTGTATATTTTGCAGTAGTAGATTGCACATAATACGTTAGCTAGCATACAATTTTATTATCGTAGCCTTCATTTATCATATTTATCAACGCTTTCATGTCATAACTAATATAATATTTCTGTCAAAACTTTTCATCCCACTACAACTTTGACTACCTACCCCTACATAATATTCAACAAGCTTATTGTCGGGCGTGTTCATCATTTAATTGTTTTTATGGTTTACACTGTCCAAATTATAGGTAGTAGACAGATCAAAAAATATGAAATATGGAATTTTAATTACTTTATGATTTTAACAATACGATACATCCAACGGTATAAAAGTAAAGGATGTGGTATTTTCGTTTGAGAGGAAGCGCACATCAGTTCTAGGTCTGCTCTAAAAGCAGATTCGCGGACATGATTACTCAGCTCATTTGGGAAATGCCAGAACGTTGCAAGGAAAAATAGCTATAAAACCCAATTTAACTTTTTTTTTGAGAATATCTTACATGAAGATTTTTCATCTGCGTAGGATGTAACTTCGGGTTAAAAACATTTTAACATGATATATTATGCAGTTTACCATGAACACTGTAGTAATCAGTCAGACTCCAAAAAGGTTAAATTCAACTACTCTAGGTCGTGGACGTTTTTTACTTTTGTAATTTGCAAATCACATGTATCATACATACCAAAACCACGAGGAAAAGACATTCTTCGCGGTATTAAATTCTTTGCAAGTTTTTTTCTTTTATTCTTTTGAAACAGGTTTTAAGTTATGTAGGTACTCAAGTACTGGTCTTGGTTGGACTTTTGCTGAGATTACAGAAAACGTTATGTATGGTTTATTCATATACAAAAAACTACTTTATTATAAAAGTACAATTCACAACAATAATGCTGTCAACTATGCAAATTAAGGCAGTGTCTGCTTAACAATATAAAATAAAATAATGCTTACTACTGTAAACTTAAAATACTATATAAACGTATTGAATAATGGCTGGACAAACAAGATAAAAAGGACATCAGCAGTACCGGTTTCAAAGGTGCGAATGTCAACTATTAAAATCTAGATAAATAAATATTTATAATAATACTATATTCAGAGAGGTTTTATACCTACCTATCTACACCCTGTACGAGTGAACGAACACAGTTCTTAAAAATAAATGCTTGGTATATAAACTGACATGACTATAACACATGGAACTACATTTTTGTTAGTTTTACAAACGTAAAGTAAATTTTGCTAATACTACTGTTAGCTTCGCCATTCAACATAATTCTGAATAAAAATGACTGAGATAAAGCTCAAGACGGCTAGCACTGCTGAAAATGTTGCGCACTGACTGCCAGTAATCTCATTGATGTGTCGTTGTAAATTGTGTTGATAAATCTCTCTGCAAATTCAAACGATAAATCAAAATTATTGCATTTTATGTCATTAGGGTGGTATTATTGTTGATTGTACACCACATATTTTTTTTGTTAAAAGCGTTAGTTGTAAGGATGGCTGAGAACACAGAAAAGTAAACTGGCTATTATTTACTCAATATAGATGAGGATGTTTGTTGAAAAGAGCATTTCTGTTTTATACTACTGATAGGGCGTGCCGACATTTGTCATACATGACTTGTCAATTATATCAGCATTTTAAATAATATGCATGTACCCAACATCAAACTTTGCTTACCTGGAGCATAAGCTTCGTAAATTGTTGCTTGTCGATGTGTGGTGAGATTGGCTACCGGATACCAACGGTACACAGTGTGGTTTAGGCATGTAAAATATGAGGGAATCTAAAACAAGTATACAAGATAGATATCAAACCATACAATAATAACAATTATCCCTCCCTCATTTCACTGTGACCAAGCAAGCAATTATCAAACAACAATGTAAAAACATTTCCGATAATGTTACATGTTATCATGTAATTTATTTTAACAATGCAAAGTCGAGTCTAACGCTAAAGCAGAAAAAGAGCAATCAACTTACATATTCAAAATACCATGATGTTTTCCCTGGACTAACTACCGAGTCCCTTAATGTAGGATGGACTCCTGATGCTACCAAACGCAACGCATCTGACTGAAGTAAACCGTAACCTGATGGAATCTCTACTTCAAGTACTGTGGCACCGCTGACCTCAGATTCTTCCAGTAAAATCCATCTAAAATATTTAAAATAAATGTCATTATGCTAACGAAAGCATTCGGGTTGTTTTGTGTTCAATTAGGAGAGAAAAAGTCTCCGAAAAAAATATCGAAAATAGTTTTTTTTCCTTAAAAATACCTGAAACAAGCTTCAATTGTTAAAATACTTTTATTTCTTCCCCCAAAATGTTCTTGAATTTTTAAATCAAATGGATCAACTGGTCCAGTATCTTTGAAAGGCTCCCAATCAATACCGTAAGACAAATCTAACTGGACAACTGCTTGACCAGCTCCTCTTCCTTCAATGTTCAGATGCCCCCAAATCAACTCCATCTAAAATTTAATTTAAGTCATTTCAGTGTCAGATTTTTACTCAATAATAATTAAAGCATTTGCTGTACAAAATCATTTAAATTTTACATAGGCGTACATCAATAATATGAGTAGCCGAAACAGTATCCGGAGAAAATTTGATTGGGTCTGGGGGATCAGTCTCCTGTTGACTTGATATTTCAATATTAACTGTCATGTCAGTAATTTCACGCATTCGTGCCCTGTTGGCGTACTCAGTTAAAGCTTGAAAAGCAACTACTGTATCCTAATTTCCATGAAACCATAAAACAGTAAAATAAGTAATATGTAATTCATTATCGTTTAGTGTATGTAAGAAAGACATAAAAAATCTTTATAGCTTTCACGGTGTAAATTGATAGTTGACTAACCACTGTTGAGATAAAAGCTCCATCAGTTAGCCTCATAGTGTTTAGCCAGGTGACAATGTTATCCGCAATTGGCGAAATGCCATCCCTGGTCAGGTAAACAAGTAATGCATACGATGTGCCTTCTACAGCAATAGCATCCCAATATTCGTTATTCTTTGGCTCAAGAAACGGACGCTGATTTTCATATACAATTCCATTCGTTGGCACTTCTCCCGGAGACCAGTAGATAAATTCAGCTAACATAAATTATTATACATATACAATTTTATTAACATGGCGTTTATTAGCTATGTTTGTGTAGTAACAGCAGGTAGAAAACAAAGATTTAATCTTACTGGCTTATGTATAAAAAATAATGACAAAAATTCAATTTATGACAAACCTCTTTCTATTCTGACAGCGTGAAGTTTACTAAAGGCCAATTCTTTTTCGGTGCTATCACCTACCGTCAAAGCATACGCAGTAAAGGCAATATGGTAGGGATTCGTCATGTCTGCTAACTGACGCTCAAGAAAACTGAGCAAAAAATGTATACATAGATATATGATATAACATAAAATAATATATGCCTAAATAGCAAGTACCTGAATGATTGCAAAAAATCAGCAAAATGTTAATAATAAAGCGTTAGGTAATTTAGAGTGCAAACTTACTGAACAGCCTTTGCTTTTGCAACACTAGCGTCCACTCTAAGCTGGCCATCCAAAGTTCCCATCGTTTGACTAAGCGTAATTACAAGATGCGCTGTAAGAGTCACATTTTCAGACGTCATATTCATGTTTCTCTGTAAAATTATAAAAAAACAAAAGTGTTGTATAATAAGTAATATATTTATAGTTTAAAATGAATGGCTTTCTTCACACGTTCAGTCAACTTTTGTATCATGTTATGAAAATGAATGAAAGAGGCATGTTGACCACATTACATTACTATGTCACTCATCAATTCAATTTCATCTCATTATCGAATTGGTCATTAGTCGTTTTTTTTAACTTTTAGAGGGGATTCAGGTATTCTATTCCTGTTCACTCACAGTCGTCCAGCTAAACTGGATACACTGTTGCTTCTCAACTCACCACCTCATTCACTCTCACAGTTAGTTACTAGCAAGTAGACAAGGTGAACGTGCTAAAGAAGCAATTTCGTCACAGTCACACAACATAATTTTATGAAACATAATAACGCATGCTCCACTTCAGGCAACGCCGCTCATTATCACCCTTTTTATTTTTCAAAGTTTTATGGTTGGTTAAGTAGCAAATACAAGTTTAGTAGTAGCAGTAGCAAAGTCACAAAAGACATTGTCAAAAAAGATAATGGAACATGCTGATGGTCTTTCAGCCACGCCACAGGTAGCATATATCATTTCACCGTTCCACTATTATGCATTGTAGGTAGAGTCAACTATGTAGTCAAATCAAGTCAACAGTCAGCGAGTCAACCCTTTGTTTTTTTGTGACAGCAGCAGCAGCAACAACAGCCCACACATTCTTGTCATGGCATGTGTATACGCGTAAATCCCTATAAATATCATTGTGTATTATGCATCTGTAATTTCAGATTGTAAGGTCTTTTTGGCAGAGAAGAAGACACGAAATAGTATTGCATGACAGCAAGTAGCATTAACATTTTATATTTGGCAATTATATTTTGCTTTCATTCAGACACGAACCAAACATATAATAAATTGGTTGATACATTCCATGAATTTGCTTTTTCATTTCAGTCAGTCGGTTAGTCGCCGTCAACTACCTATTTAAAATAGTCGAGAAATCATTAATGCACAAAAGTTAGCCTCGTCTCGTCCACTGAGTCTAGTATTTACCTCCCACTCAAATGTTTCTGTTTATTTATATATGTACGTACATGCTGTATATTAGACTGCTTTATGTTCAATTCAGTAAACACAAGCAATCATTAAAATATTTAAAATCTCTGTAACTCCCATTAAAAATACAGCGGCTCGAAAGATATAATTTTCAAAGGGATAATAAAAAAATCTGACAAGCTCATAATATCCAGGTTTACTTACCATAAAACCCATCCTCTTGTTTAAAGGGCGATCAATATACCATCTTGTTTCGGAAAAAGACCCATCATCATTTTGATACTTTAAAAGCCATCGAATAGCCTTGTGAAAGATTCTCGTTTCCACATAAAAGTCGTTTTCCCAGTCTTGAAAATTGGCATGTGTAAACACTTGAAGAGCCCAGGAAGTGAGCCTAATTAAAATAATTGCAGTGTTGAATGGTTTAAAAAAATGTTTACATTACATGCATAATGAGTCCAGCCGTTTGAAAACTCATGCAAACGCACACAATCACACCATAAAATAAAATCATTTTGCGTACTAAAAGCATCCAACATTGAACATGCAATGTAGTACTATTGTTGGACACACGACAATAAAAACGTGGAATAGAGGTAAATGACAGTTGATAGCAAAAATTTCAACAACATTAAGCTGAACTAAATATCAAAATAAAAGGCAATGCATGTAAAACATTTTTAGCACACTTACCACACACAAGGCTTAGAAAGATTCCATACTTTAAACCAGCCACTGTTGGAATTGAAACGCTTCATGATCTGAGCAAAGTATCGGTTCATTGCTTGGAATGTTGTTTTTGCCACAGAGGTTTCCAATTGATTTGTTAAACGCAAGTAATGAAGAGTCCATGTATTGGCAGCAAGGTCAAAAATACGGTCAGCAGTACCTTTACCCTCTTTCCCAATTAGGGATTCCGTATTTACTGGAAGCAGACTTGCAGAAGGTCCAATCACATCACCTAAAATTCAGTCAAACATGGACAATTCCAAAATACTAATAATATATTACGCTTTTCTTGTGATACCAACAATTGCTAAACTGCTTTTCATTTAATTACCGGAAACACAAACATGGCCTGCAGGACTTCCATGTACATATTTTGTAATAATGTCGTATGGAATTTCCGGTAGCTCCTCTACAAAAATGTTCATGTATTTCAACAAAAAGGCCCTATTTCTCAAGTCCATAAGTAAGGATGTATGCTTTCCAATTTGTACACCATCAGCCTTTTAAAGTTAACGAGATTAATTTAGACAACGAGAAAATAGATGGCCACAGAGATATTCGTATTTTGAAAAATGATTAATTGTAAACATACTAAAACATCAATATCTAAAGTTGCTGTTTGACTTCGAATCTGAGATGTTGCAGTAACTGTAACAGATATAGTGCCTTGTTCAATAGTTGGTTTTACAGGTAACCGCAACTCTACCTCACTCTCTGGACCCATCTAGATTTTGCAATGAAACTAAATAACAATTGGCCGAACAAAAGAAGACGACCAAATTAAAATACATATTTTTAACATTTACCCAAACTAAATGCTGATGCTCCCCAGAAGAAAATCGGGGATTATTTTCATCAAAAGTCATAAGCCCGTCTTTTCCAACATGAACAAACTCATAGTCATCAGAACCAGCCAGACTAATCATTACCAACATTTCCTTGGGAGTTTTATTGTACAGCATGGCAATAATTCCGACATGTTCACCACGGCGGATGGACGTTGGGGCATCTGCGACCATTAAGAATGGCCGAAGAGTTTCATACTGTGTGTGGAATCACGTCACAAAAATGATAAATAAATAAATAATATCATTGTGAGAAGATAATAGGATTAAAAGTGTTGTACTAATTTGTTGCTCATTCACGGAATTTTGCAAAACTAAAGATATAAGTTGCTTATAAATTAGTAAATGAAACAAGTAAAAACAATAAAACAAACTTTTATCGTGAGAACTTGTTTTAAGAAATGTTGTAAATATGTACAAGCAAGTAGGTATATTATTTCTTTTCTTATTGCTTTGAATAAGTTTAGGATGCGAATAATGAAAATATGATATGCGCACAAATGTGTAGAAGATGCTTTTACAACTTAAATTATTCAGTTACTACAACTGCTATCATCATAATATCCGTATCAGTACCTCGATCGGAGAGTCAATTAGAGCAAATCCATACTGCTTACTCACTGCAAAGCCACTCAGATACCATGTGTCGGTCACACCGGGTGTTGTTCTAGTAAGTATGTAGTCGCCACCATGTGCAATGTTCTCCTTTGTCCATGCCCAATCCCCATCGCTGGGGTCGTAAAAGTCAGCAAATCTACTTATACGGTTTACTCGAAAGTTGTGAATGTCTTCTTCATCAATGAAATCACCTGCATATTTTTTATTTATTCAACAGAAACAAATAAATGCGTGATGGGATGGGATGCTTCTCATAATGCCCCACATGTGTAACATGAACTTAGAATATACATTTTCTACACCACTACTCACAATCTAGTTCATCGGTTGAATCTTGACACTGCCTAATTCCATCGCATCTCTCCAAATATCTGAAGCATCCTGGGACGGTTAAACATCTTTCCTCAGGGCAAAGATCTCCATCTAAATAATTTTTGAAAATTGCATTTCACAGCATATTTTCACATGTAAAGTTTCACAGCACCCATCACTGTCTCTTAAAATATAATATAGTATACTTGTTATTAGAGATGATCTCGGCACATATCCGTCCGTAAACATGATCAAACTAGCCTGCAGTAACTCTGAATACGCATCCAATGCGTAACCGGCAGACTGCAGGTAGTGAACCTGATCTGGACTTTCCCCACTCCGTTCTCGTCTCACAAGCCTGTTTAATGACTTATTCCAAGGCTCAAGAGAATGCAGTGTGTTGAGAACGTATGCTGGTGTTAGCTCATTTCCTGCTTGCATTAAATGCCTGACTGACCGTTGTACCGATGAACCAAAGTATGCAGCAGGCGCTCCAACGAAGCGGAACTCCAATGTGTCCTTTGATCTGTCCTTTGCTTGATTTATTTCTAGTTGAGCTTCCTGTCTATACAAATTTTGAACCGGGACGAATATAGAATCTGTCACAATTTCCCCTCGTCTTGTGTCAACGTACACGAAAACTCGGAAGCCTGGTGACATTTCTGCTCCAACAACAACTGTGAAGCTTTTTGGTAAACTCCAATATGTGTTCAGACGCTCTGTTCCATGACTAATTATCATCCCTTTTGCGACAACCTGTTGCATTCAATTAAGCTTTTATAGTGATGCTGAATATGAAACACAACCTATGCAATTAACAAGATATTGTAACGTAATAGTCCGTATGTAATAGACAGTAATATCATCAAATGTATTCATTCGGTACTTGTGAGGAATTTTTATAAAAAGGTGAACGTTTCATACTATCTCCTTAATTAATACCATTTAACCTATCTACGTAAACTCAGCAATAAATATATAAAAAGCGTAGTCATTTACCACATAATGAAAATGGTTGATTGCAAAGTTTGCGTATAAATGAAGGACTACAAACTGTCCTACAGAAATTGCATCAGCAGTCTTCAGCACAACTTTGAGGAACTTTGCTGATGGCGAATATCCCGACACTGCAGTCAATTCTCCTACGGCTGTTGCACCTGTCTCATCCGAATACTCTGCACGTACAACAAGTCGAGATGCCGTCTTTGGCAAATGTAAATTCATTTCAACCATTGCCTCCTCCAAATACTTTCTGATCCTTTTGTTATTAAGTAATTTAAATTCAATTCAACAAAATAAAAAACCGGAATATAATATGACACCGTAGACGGTAATTATACTAAATTTTCACTAACTGATGCTTTAAAATCACATCTTTCCCGTCCGTCTCCTCATACTCATTATCCACTGAATTACGGTTGCTTCTGTGGTAATCCCTGTCTTCATCGTCTGATTCCAATTGTGACGGTTTAAGCACCAACGTCCCAAGTTCAATCCTTTGACCACTTACCAAATATGCTTCAGATCGAATTCGAAACAAAGAGTTGCTTAATCTTTCCTCTGAAACCTTTTCAAGATCCATCGTGCCGATTGCAACCTGTATAATTTATGAAAATATATGCATCATGGTAGTCCCTCCGAAAAGATAAAATGAGCCATTAATATTTGCCATTTGACATTTTTTTCTTCTTACAGCAAAATGAAAGGGCAACCCCGGCTTAAATACTGATGGTGCATTCCCAAGAAATTTCACTTGAATTGTTTCCCTTATAATTCGGCTTTCAGCAAAACCTTAAATTTCATAAGAGATAGGAAACCGTCAATCTCAAAGGTCAAAAACTTGATTGTTTGTGAGAGAAACATACCCAAGAAAAATACATTTCTCTTTCTCTCTCTTTCTCTTGTCTGCTGGAGTATGTCAATGTTTGACATTTGAATGTAACTATCATGTCACAAACAAATGTTATTGTACTTTTTTATCTTGTTTTTACGTACCGAATCTTGTTTCGTCTATGAAATATTCTTTCACATCAGCTTCCACTCGTATGACAACATTAGTGATGTCTCCCATGACTTGCGAGATTTCTTCCATTTCAAACGTCAACTCCTCTTCTCCTACCTACAATTAAACATGATATAATTGCTGTGACAGTACCCCTAATTTTTTTCTCGTGTACATACACACATATGTACATACTCAAAATAATCATGCATCACATCAAACTACAAAAGGAATATGTGCTGTTGTACGTGGGTATGACTTGACAGTTTCTTACAAAGCAAGTTGATTTCAATACTTCAATCAGACTACAATGACCAGTACATTATTGTAAAAAAAAGGTGCCGATAAACTGATAATTTTGCATTACATGTACAACATGACTAGACAATTTTTTTCATGTGCAAATATACAACTGCAATGTTAGTTCTATTGATTAAAAGGTAAATAAGAATTATTTTTAAGTACGTACAAGAAAAAATTCCCTTGTTGTGATGAATTGCCAGTCTTTTCGCCGAGGATTTGTACCATAATATGATCCGTACATACGTACGGTTGTGTTGCCACGAACAGTCTTTTCAGAGCCGTAAAATGAACCAATCGATACACTCACGCTGTCTTCAGTAGACAATATAAATGGATCTATTGTCACAAAAACCTGGAAAATAGTGACATTGTAATTTGTAGTAAAGACTTTTTATAAAATCTTTATATAAAATCTTATATTTTATTATGCAATGATAGCCAGATATACTTCATGCAGAGGTTGAAAATACTTTTCCAGCAAGATATATTTATCTTGAATCTGTGAATTGGCCACAACGCGAATTTTCCATTTTCCAAGTGCTGTAAATGGTGGAAGCTCGTATTCCATATCCACCACCCCTTTGGTACAAAAATTACATGATATGAAAAATTACTTAATATTACCTTTTTGGTGTTGAGCAAGCTAACAGAGATGTTCACATTATATTAAAAGTTATATTTTAGTAAATTATACTTTATTACCATTATTACTCACACGGGATGGCCACCTCCGCATAATTAAACCACGCGAATCCTACAATTACAAAGACAACCTATCTCAATTTAGTGTTCTTTAATACCAACAGGTTTGGCAAAATTACAGTGATTAAAACTTAATGAGAGTAAACGTTTGGTCTTACGAGAATAAAAATATCTATTGGGGCTTCATAAGGAAGTAAGTCTCTTCGTAACAGTATAACTCTAAATAGAACTACGTATAAAGAATAATAATACCAATTATAGATGGTAAGTTTTCATTCAAAAGTTTGCCAAAATAATAACTGTGCTTTATTTCTAGGGCATGTGGGTACCTTTTTGTCCTCCAGAAAAAACGTATCGATTTGTTTGAATTAAAATTGATAAAAACTTTTCAGAGAAAGTCAGGGGCGATTCGGAAGCAAAAAGTGTGCCACCTGTTGTTTTTGGATGATTGCCTTCAATCCTAATTTTGTAGTCTGCTTTTGGGAGCTGATCGGGAACCTAAATATTTATTTATTATTTATTACGCAAGCTGTAGAATAACAGTAATAGTAATGCAGGATTAAGGAATGAGCATGTAGAAATTGACGGCATAAAAATTTACAAGAATCTGAAGATCTTCTGATGATCCTGGAGAAATTGGTTTATTGGAACCCTGAATGTCAGCTCCATTTCTGAATAAAGCTAATCGCACATCTACAAACGGTTTATGATTTAGCAAAGTGCCCAGTCGCGGTGCGTCAGTGAGATCATTAATGGTGACAATGGCTTTAAAAATTGATGAAGGTTGAATGATTGAAGGAGCGATTATCATGAAACCGCTGAAAAGCAAAACGTATTTAAACTTTGCTAATATAGGTATCGAATTTCAAATAAAATATGTATTATGAAACTGGCTGAAATCTAAGCAAGCAAAAAATGACAGTGGAAAAATCCAACTTACATGTGTCCCGAGTTATTTGAGTAAACCTGTTGGCCTTGTATGAGGTTAAGATGATAGAAGTGACTAACATTGTTTCGATCGAATATATTCTGCTGTGGCCAATTCCCAGGTTCAAGTCTATTAGGTGGTCGTTTCGTCACCCGATCGCTGTTTATTTCATTCAACCAAGACGGTAGGGATTGTTGTGAATCCGGTTGTCCAACTATTAATTTGTCGAATAACATTAGCGAAAACACAAAATACCACCACCACTTCACCGCCACTTTCATCACAAATCGCAAAGTACAATTACAGTTTTTCATTGTAATATCTTGACTGTGAGGTGTCCCAAATGTGTCACTTTACCTTCAAATCATATTCAAGATAAATTAAAACTGTAAAAAAATACGTTAATGTGACATATAGATTGTAACAAAGCTTAACGCAACACATGCGTAGAAGTATTTTATTTTTCTTCTGGAGATCTCAACTTGCCCCGTCACATTCTAGATCTAGCAGGTTCCTTTTTCTTAAGACGAAAATGATGTTTCTCCAGCTAAGCAGAATGATAAATTGTCGCATTTTCCACTATTTATAAACAACGTAGTAGTAGAAAGTCATAAAAAGTATGCAATGCAATAATAATAAATTCAAAAGTAAAACTAAACGACTCGTAAAATCACTTCAGGTCCATTTCTGAACTTATTTTGGCAGAATAATCGCTTTCTAGCACAGTCAACAATAAAATGGTTGGGAGTTACTCCTGTCGTTGGCACTTAACTTTGTTGCAAAATCAGCATATTAAATCAATCATCAGCACTGGCACAACAATGCACATGGGTTGCATGTAAAATGTGAATAAAAACGAAATGAATGAATGTCTGAGTGAAATGAGTTTCCAGTTGAGCGACAGTCTATGTATGTATTTATATTTGTGCCGATGCATTATTCAGCATCTCTTTTGCTGCATTGAGTTTCGACAATTTTTTGTGACCACATTTTGTTTTTTTATATATATTGTTGTCGATTTAAAGTCTACTTCAACCATGGCCATGGCCATCATCAACCGGCTTCTTCGCACATTCACTTTTTATATGGATATTATCATGTTTTGAAGAAGAAGAAGGCGAGACATGCAACAAAAGGTAAGTGAACTAGAACCTAGAAAAACTTAAATTTCAAGCATTCACTCAACAACACAGTACCATCACCGCACCGGTTTCTTCACTTTCACACTGGCTGCTGCTGCCAACCAGCCAGCCGAAGAAGCCTCATTGAACCCATTTTGCAAAAATCATCCACAAAAACTACACAAAGTGATCATCATCATCTCACATTATGTATTTTTCTATAACAGCCCTACTCACGTAAAAAAATTAAGTAAAGGATAAACTTATATTATGAAATTAATTCTACAGTAAGCCTTGTTTTGAGCCCACATCGTAAAAGAAACGAGCTCTGCTCAATAAAATCCCCAGTTCTGCTCTCCACGACCACTAGTTTTCAACTGAAAGACTGTAGAAAGTTGAAAAAGCTGATTGTTGACGGTGAATTAACTAGGTATTATGTATATTTTGACTATATAACGTGCTAAACCGTACGTATTCAGCAATGATTCAGATATTTTTTTGTATGATGACGTTTACTGCAGTTCTGCCCTGGTCAATACTGTACTGTATACTGACCGTAGTATTAACATTTTGGTTTATATAAGCAAAATCCACACACACAGTCATTATTATTTTTATCATTTCATCTTCATCATGAAACGAATGAAAAAACTATTGCAATTTTGATTTTTTATATGATACTGCCAGTGTCAGTAAATAGAATCGGTTTTCCTCCGTAGTGCACGCCAAAAAAGCACATACCTCTGTGCAGTATCATATCATCATCAACTATTATTGCTTTAGGAGAGCAAAGACACGGTCCAGATACAACAATGACGGCTCAACCCCAACAATTGTTTTGCGCTGTGTGATGTTAGTAACGTTGTTGTTGCCTTGTTCTCCACTGCCAATCATGTACTTGACTCACTGTCAGTCAACCAACATGAGTACCACAATTGTATAATGTAACTAACAAAAAACTAAACTTATGTGAGTAAAATTAGCTATACCACCATCATCATCAGTAGTGCCAACCCTGCAGTTTCAGCCGACAGACAACAATCAATGAATTTTCCTAAATGAGTTTGTATACAGGTATTGTTGCTCATCTACATTGTTAAACTCTACTTTTGTGTACTGAACTAATGTTGACTGACTGTCAGTAGTAAAAGTGGTGATCTTCTGTACCTATGTACTTGGTAGCAAAAAAAGAGTTATATATCCGTTCGTCCATCCGTCTTTACTCTTTAACTTACTTTTTCATTCACCAAGTAGGCTTTACCAGAAAGCAACAGATAATTTTCATCAGAATAATCTTATACTCATCATCATTATGTAATCTAATGCAGAACACCATGTAATTCGCTTCGAAACAAAAAAATGAAGTAATGTGTGTACTTTGTCATGCTAAATGTTGGCTACAGCCGCATCACATCAAGTAGTCATCCCCATAAACCTGCTTCCATGCACCGTTGGTTGTAAAATTGTTTTTAAAAGTAGATACGTATGCACAATAATACTGACGTATCCACATGCATAAATTTGAAATATTAATCCATTTTTACATTAAAAAGCAGTATTGCCTTAATATTTCCCCACATTAATAGCAATCATTTACGCAGGCACGTACACTGAAAATGTGGGAAACTTTTATC
>JAHZMT010003121.1:0-10914 GCA_027743785.1 Sinhomidia bicolor
CATAACTAAAGTTATGTATTTGTATAGGTAATCGTATAAAAAAGGGATACATGGTGTGTATTGTGGAAATACATAAAAAAGAAGAAAAGTAAAGACACATGATAATATAGTGTGGAGACGGATTTTTAGCGCAAAAAAAGTGGATGTCATGTTGTGAAAAAATATAGTGAATAAAAAATAGAGAGGAGGAAAGAGGCAGGGCATTTCTAGTAGTGGTGCTGCTGGTGTTTGTAGCAGAGGAGAAAGGCAATTGCATGGCAAAAGAGTATAATGAAAAAGCTATCATGTGTCTAACACACTTGCACTTGCTTGCCAAAACGAAAGCTCGTTTTTCTTCAACTTGACTCTTTGGCAATGATTTTTCACTTGTTTTTTCCCTTCTCTCTTCTATCTGCTGCTGCTGCTGCTTCCTTTAGCATTCACCCACACAAACCCATTCGTATATATATAAATACAGAAAGAGAAAAAAATGGCTTGCGTTTTGTAGAGGAAGGAGACGAAGAAAAAAACAAGAAGAAAATATATAAAGTGGGGAAAAAAGACGGCAAGTGTAGTTTCAGAAGCAAGACTTCATTTGATTCATTCAGAAAAATCGTACATCTTTCCAAAAAGAGAGGAAGACAGGAAATGTAGGAAGTTTGGATTCATTTATATTTAATTCACACACCGTCTCCCTCCCTAGGCACGGAAAAAGTGGTACTTTTCTTATTTTTCCCAGCGAGTAAAAATCAAATTATGACATGACGCGCTTAGTTTTTTATATTATTTTTTTTCTTTTGCTCCAGCTTTCTCTACTATTCTCTCAATCTTTATTTTTTGCTTGAGTAGATGCATGCATGCAAGTGTATATTATATATTGTGTGTATGTATATACATACATGCTTTTCATTCCGGTGCCAAATGTTTGTGATGTCTTGTTTCTCAAGAAAAAAAGAACTCCAAAAAAAGAAGAAGAAGAAGAAAAGGAAACTTGCTCTTATTTATTTTTTACTGCTCCCATGCAACGTGATATTCACATGAATATTTATCTCTTTTGTGTATTTTTTTCATGGAGTAGCACCATTTAGTCAACATCGTAACGGTCGTAAATTTTAACACAGTTTCCTATTTGCCCAGCATTTTATGCAAAAAAAGGTTAAAATGTTAATGATGGTTGGTGGTAGAGCCCTGTGCTGGTGAAACAGATCACGTAATTTTTATTATTAATAAAATGAGCTATACATTCTATCTATCTGCTTTTAACTTTCCGGTAACATCCTTTTCCGAGAGAGTGCTCAAGGTTATTGGAACAAGCGATTTTTTTTGTTTTTAGCAAAAAATAAAGTGTATATTATTTTTTCAAAGAGATACAAAACGGAGAAACTTTTTTTGCAAATGTTTTATCTTTTAAAGTTAATTATTAATTAGAAACTTTAAACAGCATTTTTTTCCGCTATTAAGAGAAAATTTACCAGTCAAAGATTACAGTGATCAGAGAGGGGAGAAACGTTATTACTTTTTTTACTCTTGCGAAATGGGTGTGTAAAGAAAGAAAGAAAGTAAAAGCATAAAACGGCACAAGAAAATCTACCGCTTATCGTAGATCACAGTGTAATAAATTGCAGAGTTTTGCTTCCATTTAAGAGAGGGGGAAATGTGTTGTGTATTTTATTTCGTCTGTTTCTCTTTCTCTTTACGAATTAGTTTTTGAATGCGCCACAAAACGGTAGCTAACCTCAAGGCCAATCCAATTAGCGACTGTTTTATTTTGTTCACTGCTTCTTTTCATTTTCTTCATTATTATTGACTGTAACACCATTACCACCCTACGCTACCATCTATATATCTTTCCCCCTCATAATTTTTTTCTTCTTTTTTTTTCTTCTACCAGCAGCATACATAGGGCATATACCAATTATGGGAAGTTCTTAAGGCCAAAAAAAACTAACATGGTATTAAGGAGACAAACAAAATGAGAAGTGTGAGTGAATCCTGTTATCTTTACCAAGAAAAACACATGATTCTTCTCTGCTCCTCTTTTTTCTTGAGTTTTTTTTATTGCCACGAAGGAAGAAAACGGTCTCATCGTGATGACGATCATCATTATTATCCCAAGTTTTCGTCTTTAAGTCGAGCCCAAGTCTCATTTTACGCACTGCGTCATGGTTTTCGGATATCAGGCTATTTTTATTGTCTATTTACGTACATAGAGGAAAAGTGTAAAGGAGCCGAGGACTGACTGGTAGAATGAAAAAAGGCGATCAGATCAGATCACCACCATTTTCATTTAATGCTTCTAATAATTACTAGCAGAACGAAGATGAAAGGGATGGCGAATGTATTTGTAGAAAAAGGAGTAATTATCGATGTTCAATTTTTTTTTTGAAAAAAAAAGAATAAACGTAACAGAAGCATTAACAACGGCTACGGCAACTCGGGATAATAATGTCTTGACGGTTGGTGGTGCTGCTGGTGATTTGAAGAAAAGTGTTATGGAGGGAGAATGTGAGAAAAGGCAATGAGAAACTGACTGGAAGAAAGAATAAGAGAGAGAGAGAGGAGAGAGATAGAAAAAGAGAGGGAGAGAAAAGGAGCCAAAAAGAATAAATCGAAATTCGTGAGCGGAAACCTGAGAGCTAGCGTAAATCTGACAGAGTCTTCTTGTAGTAGGTAGCTAGTGTCGTACATAATGGATGTATATAAACCTTCTTTTACGTATCCGGTGGCGGTGGTGGTGGTAGTGGTGCTAGTGGTGAGTGATGCCTCCATATATTTCCAGGATTAAAGGTTTTACGCGGTGGGTGTTGCAGGCTTTGCAAAATGTCAACTGGAAGAAAAACCCAAAGAAAGAAAGAGAGTTTCCAGTGTTTAGCCTGTTTTCTCGCTCTGTTTTTTAAAAATGTATATATATATGTCTATATATGCTTTTTGTCTTCAAGTGTGAACTCCGTTTTATATGTTTGCGTTAAGCAATGAATGAGATAACTACTGCTGGTTCGTCCTTTTTATTTGTGTGTTGTGGTTGCAGTTTAGTCTGCCTAAATAACGTAAAATTGCAAAGCGAGGGAATGTAAAGAAAGGAGCGAAATGGGATACGGTTAATTAGATGTCAATGTCATCAGAGAGAGAAAGAGAGAGACAGAGACAGAAAGAGCGTGCACATAACCACTTGTCTTTCTTCTTTTGACTTGGCTTATTCTTTAGTAAGCATTCTTCTCTTAAAATAATGGTTATTTAAAAAAAAGTTTTTTAAGAGGTTAGCTAACACATTATATATTTACTAGTGGCCAAGTTGCCCCTACTGCTTGCTTTAATATTTAACTGACACATTTCAAGGAACAAATCAGCAAACAAAAAAAGTTTAAAGTTTAATGATTTTGATTTGGTAACCAATGAAAAGCCGTTTTTACTTTTTCCTCCGTGTTATCGCTGCCGACATCTCATCATCATCATCATCATCATCATCATATGCACACATCTTTGTTCTGTCGCCTTAAAAATTTTTATAGTAGAAAGGATATGGAAAGCAATGTAAAAAAAATTTAGACTCTTTAAAGTTTTTCTCAACTTTTTGCTTGACTTTTAATCGTGCTCCTTTTTTTATCTCTCAGTAGCTAAAACACGTACCGTGTAAAACTTTACCAAGAAGAAGTGTAATTTAATTTACACACAGTTATTAATCAAGTAACGAAGATAATGGGCTAGATACATAAGCTGACTCAGACATAAAACATTTACGTCTGCTTCTGTCCAACCAACCACACCAGTGAATACAATATGCTGAGACTGAATTTCACAGGTATTACTGGCAGTGGCGGTGGATGGTGGTAGAGCTAATGACGATAATGCGATTTTGTTCGTCGTGACTCTGCTGAATGTGAATATTAGGGAAGTAACCGTAGCATTTTGGTTGATTCCGGATTTGACTCTAATATTTATATCTATCTGTCCAAAATGTTATGGCAGTAGGTAGTTGTAGGAGCAGTGGTATGAGTGGATTTTGGTTGCGAAAGAGGAGATTATGAAACACTGATATCACTGCAGACAACCCTCTCTTTGTGCATATCACTGTATAGGTATATACATACATACACACATACATTTTCCTGGATAATATTATTTTATTATTAATATTAGTATAATCACAGCCATTTTCTAATGGGTTTTAACCTCGTCCAAGTTACATTATTACTACGGAGCAATACGCTGCCACACAACGTGTGCACTTTTGTATAATGTTATGCTGTATAGTTGACATGTGTAATTTGCACTTAATTTGTAGAATTTTGCCAAAGAGTGAGAGAGAGAGATAGAGAAAAGGGCTAAAATGATAATGCTCTGGGATGGTTCTCAGGAAGTAAGGATTATTAGATTTTCTCTCGTTTATCCACACCAATCGTATGCATTTTGCTGCTCTGTTTGACACGGTACATGGTTCAAGTGGCAGTTAGTAGTGTTCAACCAAAAGTAATTCACCACCTTTCTCCAAATATATATATATATATAAGTATGTATGTATGTATGCATATGCATACAGCACTGAATATAAATACAGTTTACACCGAACTGAGCAGATGATATGAATAAATGAAGCAATAAAAAATAAATCACATACACAAAATATATTAAATTTTATTATTATTATTACATATTCTGAAATAACTTCCAACTAGTAGGACTGACGACTGTACGATCAATTTTAGAATTCATATTATGTTATGAAAATTATTATCGTTTTTTCATTTCCTCGAAAAGAAAAAAATATATTAGTATTCTTGAACATGGGCACAATCTGGATGATGAAGATAAGATTTACATGTGTGTGGCTTCTCTATCATCTCAATCTTCATCATATCATGGGGCAATTTTGCTCAATCGATTTCTACGGATATATAAGGGAAAGAAAGTAATTCTTGTGGTAGCTGCTACTCTAATATGCGTTCAACCATGTAAGTAATGCAAGCCATATCTTTCCCTCTCTCTCTCTCTCTTTGCATTTGAATGACAAGAACGTTGGAATTTTTTCCACTGTAATATTAAATATTATGCTGGCAAAAAAATATCCCAGAGAAATAAGTATTTTTTTTCTTCTTTTACTTCTTCCTTTCCATATGCCCATGAATAAGGTATTACTGCAAGAAGGGCTTCTTCTTCTTCTTTGGATCAAGTTAAGAGAAGTAGGTCGGTGGAGGATGCTACCTGCTGTGAGCTTTATTATTTGCGTTCACTCTCTTTCTTGCTTTCTTTCTCTCCCTCTAGTGCTGTTACTGAAAAAAAGGAAATTGAGATATACGACAATTGTTGGGCTTCACTTTCTCCTCAACATCTACAGAAAATTTAATCAACTTTTTTTCCGTTCCTAGAAAAATAAGCAATTCACATTTTGTTTATGTACGTCTGGTGAAAAATAAAACACAATAGATTTCAAAATTGACACAATGACAATAATTGGTTATTCAATTAGTAAATACATACATGCCTCTCAGACATTTCTACAACATGACGTTGGGGCATTGTGTCAATATTTTGCGCTGGAGGTTTAGGGAGAAATAAGCGTACATATTTCCGGAAAAAGACTTAGAGCTAACAATGCCTCTTCGTATATTTTTAATATATTAATGCAAAACTGTTATGATAGTATTTTTCTCAGCATAAATATTTTAATGTCTATTACCATTATCATCATCAGTTCAATTCAAAAGCAACAAGATATTCTTTGATCATTATCATAATACAAGCATCAAACCACCCAAAAGATTTTAAACCCAAATCCTGCCTTTTTTCCAAAACAAATTTACACAAACAACTATGTTTTTATACTACATCTCCCGGCAGATGTATTTTCGAAAATAGATAAGTGTACTGACAACATTTCAAGGTGACAGCAAAGTGAATATACACTGATTGCAGGAAAGCATAAAAAATCAGAATAATTTTCCTGCTCTCTCTGTTTTTCTTTTTTTTCCAAGTAAACCAGAGTAAACAAAAAGGGAGAGAATTACATTACAGTAGATGATTTCAGCTGCTGCTGTTGCTGCTTGTGCAATTCCATTTTCATCTTTTTTATGAAAACGGTACAGCATAAAAAGAGTACACACTACTTTATTTAGATGAAGTGTACATACCTATTACTACTGACTACTACTACTATTACCATTATACAGGAAAAGTGAAAGCAGGAGAGAAAGAAAACAGGTAGGTATCTGCTTCCACTGCTACTAGCTTTTTTACTTTCATACTTTTCAACAGATGACAAAAAAAGAAAAACGGTACACCTCTCAAACTCCCATAAAAAATGCCTTTTTCTTGTTTAGCAAGAAATAAAAATGTGTGCTCGTAAGTAATATGTCTTGTCGTCAGATGCGCCAAAAAAGTATATATAAAAATGTCAAACAGTAACGCACCAACATATAACAGTACACTTATAAAAACAAGTGTACACTAATATCTGTGTGCACCTACATATATATATTTTTTGAAAGTACAAAATAATAATTTCTATAGGTATACGTACAACATCAGCTACTGACATATCTATACAGATATTGAGACATAGTTGGGTAAAAAAGAAAGTAGAAGAAATTGTCATTTCTTTCTCGTTTTCTTTTTTGTATAGCAAAGAAGCATCACCACTCACCATTTTTCAGAGCGTATTTAAAGGAGAAATGGGCTGTAAAAAAACTGACCTAACAACCCTCTCGAGTCGCAGTATAATGACTAGCGATAAAGCTAAAGCTTACATGTAATTTACCAGTTCCCCTTTTCATTTTCATTCTCTTTACTATATCATGTTAGAGGTAGAATCAGTTCACCTGGCTGGTGTTCGCCCAAGAAAAAACTTTATTCCAGACGCAGACCACCAACCATAGTAGCAGCAGCAGCACCACTACTACTACCCATACCACTGCATATTTCCATCCTAATTATTTTATTCGGTTACCTCACCGCTGACACGTTCGTTTATTTTTGATCTGTGCGTGCGTGGCTGTGGCCTCCGTGACTTGATTGCATTTCTGCGTGAAAGGCAACTTCCGATTATTGAGGTTTACTTCATCATCATCATCACAGTAGTATAGTATTTTACCTATATAGAACAGGCTGCTACTACTACTACTACTGCAGTAGTACTCTCATTCATCAGTAGTAATACGTAGGTACGCACCTCCGTACATATACTATGCTCGTTTGGATAAAAAAGAAAGCATTTGGGCAAGAGGGATTTTCCTTGTGTTGTTGTAGTACATATCAACAACCACTAGAGAAATGGAGTGAACACGGCGACTCATGACAATAAGCTAAAGCGCTAACTATATACTCCCAGTAGTAGTCCCACAAGTGCAATCCAAAAAAAACAGACCAGAAAAAAAATATATGTGTGTGTGTGTGTTTGCATGGGTTTAATAATATTTAGTAAGGTAAAGTGAAGGTCTCTAGTTGTCTGTTTATTATTATTATACTTTCTCTTTTTTGTTTTCATCCACCTCTGTTCTCTCTTTACCTGTGTCTTTACATCTCTGTACATGTTTTTTTTTCCTGCTTTCTTTCTCGGTGACAACACTAAACTTTCGCATTAGAAAGAGTGCTTGTCATTTTCATAGATAAAAAATAAAAGCGATTGACACTCTAAGACAGTTGTATAAATAAATAATTCATTGTCTTTTCAACATCCCTGTACCCCATGTACTACGCTCATTTTGGCATTGTGCAATATATTTTATTGGGAAGCTTTACTTGTCTATCTGTACGTTCCGTCGGAGAGAGAGGGAGAGAGAGAGAAAGAAAGCTTTATAAATAAAATGAGACCTCAAATTAATCCATCAAAAGAGTAAGACAAAGTATCCACCTATATTTTCAGCACACACAAAAGTAATATTCTTATTGTTATTGCCGTTTGGTAGGTAGACGCATACGTTGCTGTTGTTGTATTGTATTGCTTTCTGTCTATTTCCGTTTTGTCATGTCATCCATTTTATATAGCTTGTCCATAAAGTTGGCTCTCGGGTGCTTCTCTTGCTTTGCTGCAAGGACTCTATTAACGCAATCTGTATACGTTGCAGAAAAACCTGAAAAAAAATAAAACTCGACGTCTTCATTCCAGTCATGATCATAAGAATGACGATCAAACTGGGTGGTAGGTATGTTTGCCAACTCTTTTTTTATAGCATCACAGACAATAATTGGCTTGTTTGCAATAATTAATTTCCTCGTCGGTATAAATGGCTGTAGTTTGGTACGTGTACCTATAACTAAATAAATAACCGCTCAAAATCAATTTTTAAAAAGGCCAATTTTTTCATACGCTAGTAATCAGCAAACATATCACGATCAAAAATATACATTTGTCACAGTCATGTCGTGCAGTTAGAGTAACATTTCAATTTTCTAGAAAAATTCTCTCTGGGAAAATTTAATTCTGCTAAAGAATTGATCCTGCTTCTCCCTTATATTGTCAATATCATCTGTTCTCTCTCTCTCACTGAGTATTAAGCATTTAAGAAGTTTAGCACTAAACTTTTTTTTCAGCACAGCAAGTTTGATGATTTTGAAAAGTGTATGGTAACGGAAGAAAACTAGCATTTCTCAAAAGCATCCTGCAAAAAAACTGTGCCTACATCCTGATAAAAAATGCATCTCAGCTATCTACACTTATTTTCACTAGCAAGGAGAGTGAGAGGGAAAAAAGATCCTTTTCACTTTCAGCCACCATCATCACCAATGCACACTGCTCTAGTCTCGTTTTCCCCCTTGATCCAACTCAGCACACCGGATTACTGATACTGACAAGCAGAAATAGGGAGAGACCCATTTTTATACTCAACTGCAATACACGACAAGTGGATTGTTCAAGTTGGCCATGCTAGTCAGTCGTTTGTATCTGTTTTTCCAGCTAGTTATTCCTAACGGTACGTCATGCATTCACAAAGGATTCTCAATTTTTCCTCCTTCTCCTCTTTCTCCTTCAACTCCTTTGCTGCCTCTGCTATTTCACTTTGCAGTCATTGAATTTTAAACTAGCTGAATTAAATATGGTCCTTCCTTCCATCTACTGTCTGTCCGTACAACATTATCTGTGTGTGTGTGTGTGTGTGTGTCGGGGAAAATCTACAGACAAGCTAATACCCTCAGCTCCATCATCACTTAGTAATGCAGCTCAAGTATTTTAGAGCATGTTGGTAATGCACAGACATTATACGGATGAAATTGGGGCAATAGGAAAACTCCAATATGTACATATCCATCGCCATAATATTTGAAATCTTGTTAGTTTGTCCGGCGTTATTATCGTCAAAAAGTTGTCTTTTTTTCGGCACCTTACTTTGCACTTATTTTAATTCTCTCTCTCTTTCTCCCTCCGTATCTGTCTCTTTAGTAATGGAATGATGGTGGAAGCTGACTCCAGGCAGAAATTTCCAATCCATTTACATGAGAAAAGAAAAAGGCAGTAAAAGTGGTAGTGCTGCTGCTGAAACAGCACGAAAATAAATAATAAAAAAGTTAAGTTGGCTAAAACATGTATAAGCTGCTGAATCAAACATCCACATCCATAGATTCTCACAAGCAAAAAAAACTTTATCACGTCTAGAATTTGAATTTTATTGTTTTCCAGGCACTTTTCAATTATTCTCGTCGATTTCCGCCAACGTGCCACTCCAATTTTCTAGAGACACACAAAGAGAAAATAGAGAGAGAGAGATAGAGAAAGAGAGTTTTCTACTGCTACTACTACTGCTAATAAAATGCACAAAATGTAAAAACTCCTTCAAGCGAACACTACATCAATAAAAAGGGAATAATAATTGCCATTTTGTGTCTAATAATTTGTTTTATTCCGGAGCGCGACACATTTTATTATTATTTTTTGTCATGAAAGCCAACTATATTTTTGCATGTTGTATAGAACCCTGATTAAGATCACTTTTGTTCACAAAGAAAGTAACAATTTTTATTCCATTTTTATGATGCAAATAGCTAAGTACATCATGACAGAAAACACGGTAAAGCACTTTGCTTTTGGAAAAAAATGAAATGGTGAATACAATAGCAGCAGCTATAATTTTCTACAACTTTTAAATAGGCTACCACCATACCACCACCACCACAACTAAACGTCCTCGTTGTTATAAAGAACCGTAAAGTCCCCTGCTGCTTTTCCTTCAATCAGGAAAAACAACTAGAATATAAAAAAATGAATTTAGTAGTAAATCAGATTAGCAGACTGACTAAGATATTGATGCAAACTTGCGTTTCTGCTTCATTCCCAATTTCTGTTCGCAACAAAGAATTTATACATACATGTACATTTACACTTTACTACCAATACTTTATCTATATTCAATTAAAACGCTGGGTAACTGTGTAGAGTATGCATGCATGTATGTATGTACATTCATTTTCTTCTTTTGACGTGTAGGATCTCAGAGGAGTTTTAATTTTATTTCCACAGAGCAAACCTACTGTGGAAGCAATTAGAGGAAAAGATTTTGTTGGCGTGGGTGCAAACTTGTGTATAATAACAAGAGTGAATCGTGTTTCCTTCAATTAATCAACTTCTCGTTTTCGTGCAGTTAAAACAAAAAAAAAAGATTTTGTTGAGTTGACAATTCTTGAAGAGTTTAGCATTTTCCTCTTCTTCCTCCTCCTCATCGTCCTATCTTCTTCTCTTTACGTTTGCACAAATAATTTTTTTATACCACAAAACTTTGCGCTTTCAATACCAATGCATTGTTTCAATCTCATTCCATCCATCCGTGGAAATCTGAGCGGTACAAAAAGTTGTTTGCACACTGTAAAATCCACCCTCAGAGGAATTTCCTAATAAGCAGCAGCAGCAGCAGTAGAACTTCTGTCTGAAAGCTTAGGCGTGTTGGAGACGCAAAGCTTTTGTTGTCATGTAACATGGAGACAATTTAGTATCATCGTCATCATCGTGCATAC
>JAHZMT010003122.1:0-25052 GCA_027743785.1 Sinhomidia bicolor
GAATCTTTCAGCGCTTTTATAACGAATTTATTTGTACATTTACCTATGTGTAGCATAGCTCTACTGGAAATACAAGTCTTTGTCAATTGAGTATATCATTTGAGGACCGAAGGTCTAGTTAACGAATGTTCATGTAGTAGTGTGTAAAGAAGCTTTTCTGGCGTCCTTGCATTGGTTTTACAGGAAGTGGCACTTTATAAGGGCTGGCTTCCGCGAAATGACATGCCGCAGTAACTGTTTTCCAGTGTTGTGTTCCAGTGTTTAATAAGCAGTAGTAAGAGTGTTGGAAACTACAGTTAAATAATGAGTGATTTGCAAAAAATGATTATGGCGACAATAAAAATGGATCGAAGATTGTTTTCTCTAGTGATACTTTTGTTTTGCTCCTTTGGAGTGACAAACAGTTATGATGGTAAGTCATAGTCAAATGATAATTACGCTTAAACCGTGAGAACATTAAAGCGTATTTGTCCATGTAATAAGAAGAGAGTGAAAATGCGTAACAGCTATGATTTTGATACATTTACAGCTTACTGTGAGTACCCTTTGATAGAGGGTACAAGTGCAGTCCTTTCAGCGACAAGCAAACTACCTGGTAGAGGGCCTGAGCAGGCTCGGATGTATTGTAAGACATTCTTTGTTTTTTTATATTTTCAGATTATTTTTGTTTCTAAATATAAAGTCTAATATTAAAAATAACACGCGTGTGACGAAAATTTGGTTACATAGTGTCCTTAATTTTGCTATTGTGCCACAAATTCGTTGTCTCATTAAATAGCATGTTTTTCCAACGAATTATATTTATTACTATCATGCATGCCAGTGGCCCCGTATGTGGGTTGTCTGTTTCCTATGTTGCTTGTTTTTGCATGAATTTTGTTCATGTTTCATTACCTCTTATGTTGAAAAACTGTTAGCCGGGAATGCGTGGACTGCCGAAAATTCGGATTTTGACCAGTACATTCAAATTGACATGGGGTCAATTCAAAACATAACAAAAATTGAGACACAGGGAAGAGCTCAAACTTTTGAGTTTGTCAAAGAGTATTCAATTTTGTACGCTGTTAATGAGCTTGACTACTCCTATTACAAGGAAAATGATGGAAGTAACAAGGTATATGTTTTGTTTTGTTTCTTTTTAACATTTTATGTTGCTTGTTACCGCTATGTGGCATACGTTGTACGTGCATTCATTTATTTTTTGTATATTTCCCTTCCTTCTATAAAATCATCAAACTAATCGTATCTTATGGCTGCTGTAAATCGTCTTTTGCTTTCATGCATCTTGGCTCGACAAAAAAGAGCATTTCTGTGTTGGTTATTATATGGGGTACTAATTTTCAAAATGAACTTAGCTAACTCATTGCTTTTCACTATCATTCTTATTCTGTAGTTAAATCCAGCACAACGGCCAAAGCCAGTACCTCACTGGCGTGGCAGCCCTCTGTTTCAAATTACTATCAGTCACTGTACATAAATCTTCGTAAATCTAAGAAAATTACTAAAATTGGAACGATGGGGTATGATGGAAGCTATGTCACCGAATATAACGTGCAGTACAGTGATGACGGTGAAAGTTGGATGAGTGCTTTTGGTGGTGGTGGGTTTGCTAACAATGATGGGGCTTCTTCATACACTGATCCAGTTAGTGGAGAGGTAATTTTTCCTCCAGGATAACTTTATGGTGCTTTCACTAAACATGGAATTCTAACACAAAAAATATATTGCGCAAAATATTTACCCATGTACTAAAATACTCCTGCAAGAGTAGATAGCTGATAATATGAGAATAATTATTGTTGTTAAAAAAAGCAAAATTATTTTCTAGCACCTCATTTTAATTTTTTTCCATATTGTAGTTATTCAAAGGTAACTCGGATGGGAATAGCATACACAGTAACATTTTTCAAACACCAATTATTGCTCAGTACATTAGAATCAATCCTACCCGTTGGAGGGATAGAATTTCTATGAGGGTAGAACTTTACGGCTGTGACTACGGTGAGTGTTGTAGACTTGATGTTTTATAATCATCGTAAATGCAACATAAGAGAAAGCTCTGTAGAATTCTGAAAGAAAGTATTCTTTTGAGTGTAATTGTAACTTGTAAATGATTTTTAAAAATTAGTGAGCGAAACGCTCTCTTTCAATGGGACATCCATTGTATACCGAAATCTGACAAGGTATCCTATACGATCACGTCGTGATGTCATCAACTTCCGCTTTAGAACAGCTTTGCCAGACGGTGTTCTTATATATTCAAAGGGAACGCAAAGCGATTATTTTGCTCTGCAACTTGTGGATAACCGTTTAGTTTTGAACATTAATTTGGGTAAACAATAATCAATGCAGTTGCAGAATAGAACAATGTCATCACCTCCATTTTTTTGGTTACACGCTCAAATGAAATCATTCCAATGTTTTATATTAGGTTCAAATGTAATGACATCAGTAACAGCCGGATCTCTTTTAGATGATAATCTTTGGCATGATGTGACGATTAATCGGTTTCTCAACCAAGTCAGCTTTACTGTCGACCGTGTCGAAGTGAAAGAGACAATCAAAGGAGATTTTCAACAAATGGATTTGGACAAAATTGTATACTTGCGCATCATTACATAATGTTCTGAAAATATTGAATACAAAATTATTCACAATTCTAATGAATTTGTGTTAATTGCTTATAGCTATATATTGGAGCAGTTCCAAATCCGGATGAAGGGCTTATTATAGCAAAAAACTTTTCAGGATGCATCGAAAATTTTTACTTGAATGATACAAATGTCATTTATAACCTGAAAGAACCGCCTTATGACGAAGAGTTCAATACATTCTACAAAAACTATACCATGTTCAACTGTCTAGAGTCTAACGTTGTTCCGGTAACTTTTCTTCCTGGTAGTAGTCAAAGAACAAGTGTCAAGCTGAAGGGATATGAGGGAGTTCAAAGATTGAACATAACATTCGAATTTAGAACTTATCAAGATTATGGGGTTA
The DNA here is from genome assembly GCA_027743785.1 of Sinhomidia bicolor. Lineage (NCBI taxonomy): Eukaryota > Metazoa > Arthropoda > Collembola > Entomobryomorpha > Entomobryidae > Sinhomidia > Sinhomidia bicolor. The sequence goes on from JAHZMT010003122.1 coordinate 2,998, forward strand.
TCGTGTATCACAGGTTTACATCAGTAGGATTCTTTAAGGTATATCCCGACAATTTAATTGCAGTCCAGTTCATTATCCATCTTTTCCAAGTCACAACGTAAAAATGTCTACATGTACTTTAGATATACCTGGAGAAATCTAAGCTGCTTGTAGAAATGGCTACAGACACAACACCACGGCTAATTTTAGACAACTTTCCTGATCCCTTTAACGATGGCCTGTGGCACAGAGTCGTTTTTACAATAGGTCAAAATCTTATAACATTTTCAGTTGATGAGAGAGAAGTGAAAACAACCAGGTTGGTGAAAGTTTTCACAGGACCCCTTTACTATTTCGGTGGTAATGACAATTCAAGATATGATATGTATTTTTACTAAACTAGTGTCATGCTTAAATTCGGCACAATGAAGGAAATAATACTTTTATATAATCTCAGGTTTGCCAGCATCGGTTGTTTTTGAAACTTCTTCCACATCCACCATGTCAAATGTGAACTCTGCCTACGTTGGTTGTTTGCGTCAGATTTCCATAGATGGCAACTTTCATAATCCAAATGACTGGAAAGATAATTATTGCTGCAAAGATACGCTGCGATTTGACAGCTGCCAGATGCTTGATCGTTGCAATCCTAACCCATGTGAGCACGGGTCAAAGTGCAAGCAAACATCCACAGAGTTTGAATGCGACTGCAGAGACACTGGATATACGGGTGCAACATGCCACATGCCTCTTCATCCTCTCTCATGCCAAGTATGCAGAAAAACATTTTTCTTCATTGCAAAAAATGTAAGAAAAGCATAATTTTCTCATTAGCATTGTGTTTTGCTCATTTCCTTTTAGGCCTATAGAAATGTACACGGAACGAGTCAGACATCTGAAGTCATCATTGACGTGGATGGTTCAGGCTCACTGAAACCATTCCCAGTAACATGTCAGTACTATCATGATGGCAAAACACAGACTATTGTGCACCACATGAATGAAGAGCCAACGCCCGTGGATGGATATGATAGTCCAGGAAGTTTCGTTCAGGTCATTAATTATGATGGAGATTTTCCACAAATGGAAGCAGTAATAAACCGTAGCATGGAGTGTAGGCAATTCATTAAGTACGAATGTAAGAATTCCAGACTCTTCAACACTCCAGGTAATAAGAATAAATGATGGTCATGAGTGAGCAAATGAACATTAGAATTAATTTCATTGCTACATTAGGACAACTCATTTTTATGCATTTTTCCTTTATAATGTGTATGTATTATAGTTTCAAATCCGGAAATGTGGACTCCAAACACTTGGTGGGTCTCTCGTCAAAATCAACAAATGGATTACTGGTACTAACAAAAATAGGATTTTCAAATTAATGCTGATGAAATGTAGCAGTGCTGAGGAAAAATTAATGTACATTCCTTTCAATGTGTAAATATGTAATTATTTTACAGGGGTGACAGCTTACCTGGTTCCAAGAAATGTGATTGTGGGATCTTGGGTACCTGTGAAATGCCAGATAAATGGTGTAATTGTGATAGTGGTTTAGATTCATGGCTGAGCGACGAGGGCTACTTGACAGACATGACCTACTTGCCTGTACGTGAATTGCGAATTGGAGACACAGGCACCGTTTCCGACGAAAAGCGAGGACGTTTCACTCTTGGTCCACTTGTTTGTTCTGGCGATAGTAAGATATGATGATTTTCTATCATTCCGGGAATGAGTCAAAAAATATTTTAGGGTAACATTTAAATTTTATCTGATCGTAGATTTGTACGACAATGTTGTCACATTCCGACTACCTGATGCCGCCCTTACTTTTCCAACTCCGAATGACCTTTCACACAGTTGGGACATTTATTTTGAATTCAAGACAACGACAACAAATGCCGTTATAGTGCATAGTAAAGGAACTACCGATTACATCAAAGTTGAAATCATAAATGGGAACCTAATCAAGTTTCAATTGGAATCCGGTTCTGGTCCAATGGGAGTAAATGTACAGACCAGTGCACAGTTAAATGATAACGAATGGCATTCTGTGCATGTGGAGAAGAATCGGAAACAAGCAAGATTGGTAGTGGATGGCTCTCAGTCGTCAACGGTTCAACAACCGGCAGGACAAGTTAGGGCTATCGAGTTGAATTCAGAGTTTTACGTTGGTTCTGGTGTGGACTTTAGAGATGGCTATGTTGGATGTCTTCGAGCTCTTATGGTTAATGGAATAATGATTGATATGAAAGCCTCTGCGGAGCATCAAACCTATGGCATTGGTTTAGGATGTAAAGGAAAATGCGATTCAGGACCTTGTTTAAACAATGGAACTTGTGAAGAAGGATATGATCACTATACTTGTGACTGTCGATTCACCGCGTTTAAGGGTCCCATTTGTGCTGACGGTGAGAAAAAGTTTAATACAAAAAGTGTTGTTAGTATGCGTATTATTAAAAAGGAAATATATAATTAACGAGACTGGATTCTTTTCAGAAATCGGAATTAATCTACAGTCCAATTCTATGGTTAAATACGAATTCCGTGGATCTTACAATGGAATCTGGAACCAAGCTTGTTATGAAGGTTAGTAGATAGTTGTAGTATATACATATATACTAACGTTGTGTATATTTATATACATAGACCAAATGTGTTGATCTTTATCGAAACGTTTTAACTCAAAGTTTCTACACTGTTTTTTTTGCATTCAAAATTCATTTTTACAATACATTTCAGGTGGACAACTTTGAACCAAGGATTTTTACATTTGATGTGAAGGCATCGGCAGATGCTCAATTTAATAATATTGAATATCTATACATTGGGAAAAATGAGACAATGAAGGAGGGCTTTGTAGGGTGCATCTCTCGCGTTGAGTTTGATGATATTTACCCACTAAAGTACTACTTCCAAGAAGATCGACCCAAGAATATATATTCCTATCCAGGTAATATTACCGACCATTCTTTGGAAACTCTTCATATATAACCAGTTCAATAGCAATACTGAGAAATACTTTGTTTTTCAAGAAACTCTTGTTGAGGACTTTTGTAGCGTTGAACCAATAACTCATCCCACAGAAATTCCAGAAGTACGACCACCTCCTAAATTGGACGAGGAGAAAATAAGGAGAATTTATAGAAACACTCAGTCGGCCGTCTTGGGTGCTGTGTTGGCAATTCTGTTTTTGCTGATAGTCATCATGGCCATACTTATTGGAAGATACTTAAGTCAACATAAAGGAGAGTACTTAACGCAAGAAGACGAGGGAGCGATAGGTTGCGAAGATCCTAATGATGCTGTTGTACGTGGTCACACTGGCCATCATGTGGAGAAACGTCGAGAGTATCCGTTATAATTCGTGCATTTTAAATTTATGGGTTCATTTTGTTGATTTTGTTACAAGGTTTTCTTACTGTTGTTTTGTTTAAATTTTTATACATGTTAAATAATCATTAAGTGCCTAATCAGTGACTGATGTAAGACAACGCCACCATGAAGATAGTGAACCAAGAGGAGCTTTACAAAAACATGTTCACAGTATAAACACAAAATGTTCACTGATTGTAAAAAAGAAACTTTCAACAAATCTGCATACATGCAAATCTTTGTATGGGAAAGCTGTGAACTCAGCTTGGTCTCGTTATATATAAAAATGATATGACTATAACCTTATGTAATAAAGGTGGCTTAAAATCGTTTTATATAAAATGTAGCAGGTAGTATTTGGTTGCATAAGTATAATAGTTTTACAATAGTTTGTTTTTATGGTATTCAGTCAGCAAAGTTGCTTTGAAAAGGAAACATTCTTTCAAAAGCTTGCCAACAATAATATTATATAAGTTTAGTAAAAATTAGCTTTGTTTCGGGTATTTATAATCTATACAATTCTATTTCATGACTTTCACTGGTCCGGAGTTTAAAAAGCATTGCAGCGAAAGTAGCGTACTGTAGACGTCCGTAATAATCTCCTTCCACTTTTCATGTAACTGGTCAGTGTAAAGTACAGTCTTTAATTAAACTGTAATACGAATACTTACGTATCTTGTAAAAACTGCATAGGTAGTAGATTATATCGTTTGGTATAATTTGTAAAATACCTAAATACACACTAACAAATTTTTATAGTGAAGGTTTTAAAACGCGGACATTTTTGTAACATAAACACGGAAGATGACGAAGAATCATGTAAACATAACTCACTGCAGGACTGCTTTTTATCGAGTTTTACTTAACATGCATGTACTTTTAATGAGTTTTATAAGTTTTGATCATCACGAAAAGCTAACATAAATGTATTTTTTGTTGTAGACTTTTCAAATTCTAGCCTCTCTATTTAGTTGTTTTTATAAGCATTACCTTATGAATTCAAGTTCAGTCTCAGTCTGATAGCGAACAATAACTTAAATATATAAATAGTTTAGTATCATCTCGCTTTAATCACGAATATAAAATATTGTTTGAAGCCTGTACATTTTTAAAGGTTGTTTATATCTAAAAAAAAAAGTTCATAATAATTACGATAAACTACAAACTTTATACAGTGGATTTTATCCCGGTTTCACGCTGCCAAATATAAAATTATGAAAATATAAGTTCAACGCTGTTGTTCGCTAAAGTTATTTATGACATTTTGCATTGAATGTCTTATTATATATTATATCTATTATATGAATATCTTACATAACAGTAACCATTATAGTTTATCGTATCAAATCCCACACTTATTAGTATGTAAAGACATTTTATTATAACTGTATACCTGCACACAACATACTTTCTTCCCATTTCCAATTTTTTGATTATGTACGTCAGTAAGTAAAGATAAATATTTATGCCACTAAGACAAATGTTGTAAAAAATTACCTACTAAAAATGTTTACAAAAACAGCGAAATGGCATTAATAATGAGAAAGTACTTTTCGTATGTGATAGACACATGAATACATAAAATATTATTAACATGTAATTTATAATAAAAAATCGGTTAGAAGTAGAACTACTGAACAAATTTTATCAATATATACATACATGACATGTCTTCAGAATCTTTCTTGTGATGATGAATAAATAACAAATTTACAATTATTACAAGTTTAAAATGTATCATTTGTTTGTTTTTGTTTAAAAACACAAAATTAGCATATTGCATTGGGTTGAAAAAATGCATTTTTCATTTATAACCACTTTACACACTTTCTATCTACTTTTCACGTTGCGTAAATAACTTCCATACATAAAACACTTTGGACATCTATTAGATCAGAGAATGCAAAAAAATCGCATGGTAAAAGTGTATACGTCATTATTTCTTCTATTTGGCTGTTGTCAGTACTTTTTATAGCTTTGTAAAAAGCCTGACTCACTCAATGAAAAGCATGAAAGTTCAAAACCAGGAAGAGGAAGAAAGGATTTCTCTTTCGAGAGATTACTTACATTCGCAATCCAGCAAGCAGCCTGCGGCTATTCATTTGCAACAAGCTTACAAAAACGTTATACCATTTACACATGCTTTATTCAGATATATGTATGTAATAAAATATATGCAAACTAATGAAATGAAGTGTGACGGAAGCTTTTCCTGCTTGGCATGCTACAAGAAAATACTCAATGTTCTTTAAAACCTATTTCAAGAGTTCATTGCTTGATTCATTTGTTTTATATTGTCATTCTCCAACACCCACACACACGCTTGTGTATATTTTTTGTTCTTTCGGGGATGAGGTTCATAGAAACTTCATACACTGTGATTCTCTGCTGCCAATTTTGGTCCTTGTCCTAAAATGAACTAAATGACAAACGAGATTTACAATCTATAATTTTTAAAAAGATTATGATTAAAGTATTTTAAATTTAAAGTTAGATTAATGGGACTTTTTTTGCATTGAAACTTAATTTTTTAAGGTTTTTGACCGTCTTGGGCCATGGTATGAATTTATGGTTTCATGTTGCAACATCAGTGATTTTTAGAATGGTCTATTTGATTGATGTAAATGTAAATTACATCATATTAGGTACATTATAAATGTAATGTGTATCTTGAAGAAGTTTACAGGGTACTCAATGGACACTCTAGTCAATGACGTGTGTAGACTGAGGTCAAAATGTTTTTAATGAGAGATGACTCATTCCGTTTCATCATAAGAGAGTAATGATCTATCAAACGCATTGCACAGGTGCATGATTTCCGTACTAGGCAAAATGAGCTTAGATGGAAGCAGTATTTATTGCTGAAATTCATGTATAGCAGACATACATAATTTTCTTTTAAGGTTATGAATGTAACCTATATACTTTCGGATTCCTCTTAGCTTTAGGCTTTGTGTCTTGCCAAAACTGTTTTTCGTTTACCAGCAAGATCGATAACAATATTTACCTGCTAGTGGAAATGCTCAAATCTGTGAAGAGGCGCATCACGATCACTCATCGTGGTGACGGTGACGTCTTTTGTGCATAATACATACATTATGCATATAACGTTTCTCTACTACACACACATAATATCTTAAAGACAAGTGCAAAAAACAACCGATTTACCATCTAAAGATCGTCGGTGAGATGAGTCATTGGGTCATTGTGTGCATTCTATAGAAGTATTTACTTTGATGTCGAAGGAGCTTAAAACTTTTATTAGGTAAATATGTAATACTAATGACATTTTTTGTTGAAAAAGGAATACATTGACATATCCAATGACATCAGAGTATCAATAGGACCAATGGTAATATGAAATATGTCTGGTTTGAAAAGAAGACGCTTGAGAAGAACCGGTAGTTAGACATGACTTGTTTGAAAAATATATGGGATGATGGAAATCCGATGCCTAGAAAATTAGAGCCAAACAATTATATTTTAAAATGTTTCAATCTTTTTCCATTGACGTAAAGTGCAATTGAACTTTGGACATCCTACCCTGTCCGATACTCGGAGGAGCATCATTTTATTTTAGATTTTAAACGACTTGAGAACATTCGGAGGCGTCATTTCTATTTAAGTTGAATAGTTTATTATTTCTCATAAAATATTTTGATAATACTTTTTACTTTAGGAAATTATGGAACTCTTTAAATAATAGTTCCTAACCCTTAAAAATGAATACATCATAGGACAAATATAGACATATATCTTCCATTTCATGATCGATTTCAATTTTTTAAGAGAGTAATTTCGCGATTTAAAACAATTATTGCCGGTAAACTGCTGCTTACTCTCAATTTTTTACCAGATCATCCATCGTTTCCCAACTGATCTCTTCCATCCATCTTTTACAGCTTATAATAACTCCGGTTTTTGAAATTCATGTGAAAATTATTATTAACTATCACTACTGCTAGATGTAGTTACAACAGGAAATTATATTGATCACCAAATGGAAAATTAAATCTTTCGTCACTGCTACTCATTAGACATTTCCACCAAAAAAACTTGAAAAAAAACCTACGACGAACTTGGCAAATGCGAACAACGGAGCGAGAAAAAAGTTGCAATGGTATGTGGTTGAGAGAGAACAAGGAGCTAGAAAGGTGCTGAATTGGGATTTTTAGGATATTTGCTATTAGGATATTGTACTGAAAGAGTGAGTACCACAACAAATGGCATAGTGAAATAGTGCAGTGGTGAGTGGTGATAGTAAGTAAATGTAAATATTGTATGTGTACAGTTTATTTGTAAAAAAAAGTCAAAATGCAGAAAAAGTACACACGGTCAACATCATCAGCACGAAACAAAAACCCTGTACAGTACATTTAGTACATAGTACATACATACGTGCAAGTGCAGGAATCAGAGAGCTGCTGCTTTAGTTGTTCACTTGTCAGTAAAAATATTATTTACATGTTTACTATACTCACATCACAAACTTTTTCTCTATTTAAACAACAACAATAAAAACAAAAACTTGAGTATTTAGTCAGGTAGTTTTTTCCCATTTCATACTACATACATAACTTGCACAAGCAAACAGAATTGGAACCATTGCATGAAAAGCATCATCTCAATGGATAAAGTTGAATTGAATGAAGCTTGCGATATGATAATGATAATATGATGATGATAATGATGATGAGAAAAAATGTAGTCAACTGAGTCAACATAAAAGAAAAATACTTTGTACAAAAAACATCACCATCAAGAAGCATTTTTTGCTGACAAGTGACTTGGTTTGCTGCTGAATCACGCATAACATATTATAAGAAAAAAATTGTGTGTGTTATGTATGTAAAATGTAAAATGCTGTTTGTGCCTGAGTTGCTTGCTGTGCTCTGCTGAGATTTCTTTTTACGTTTTTTTATAATCAACAATGCAGCTGTTCGTATTGAGCTGCTGTATCTGAAAAGAAAGAACAGAATTATAGATTTCATTCGAGTAACGTTGTACTGGCCTTGTAATATTCTTTTGTACAGAGACGTGTAGTCTAAAGAGACTTATTTTTTGTAGCAGCAAAGCAAAGTTGCTTTGATGATGATTAAATTGAGGTCACGTAGATATCATCATCGAGAGGAACGCAAAATCACGTATAGTGCAGTAGACTAGGGTTTAGGAAGGGAGCGAAAAATTAGATAGAAGAAGTGCCTAATTCGATAAACTTTAATTAAAAGGATCGCGTAGCTGCAGTATTGGAATAGGGCTGACTGAACTGGAAAGTTCTCTGTTGTTTGTCCGTTTCCTCGGAATAAGACAAGTGTGAATCTGATAAGGAGAAAAGAAAGTTTATTTTGGAGAAAGTTGGAAAACTATGAACGAGGGAAAACGGATGTACTCAAGCATGCACCAAAAATAGTTATGGTAAAAACAACTTTGCCCAGTAGAATCTGACTCTCCAGTTTCGAAAAATTGTTCAGTCTTCATTGCTGACGTTTGGTCGATGGTTAATGGTCACGTTAACCAAACCCATCACTATAAATATTAATACGAAACACGTTAAAAGTTAAGAGGCTGTGAAGCGTAAACCCGATGGAGCGCCTTCCAGATTCTCTTCTCCTCCAGATCTTTGATTTTCTCGACTATCGAGATGTGATAGCTGTTTCTCGGTGCTGCAGAGTATTTAACAGGGTTGCAGAGGATGAAATTTTATGGCGAAATTTATTCCATCGCCATTTTGTCCTATCTCCGAATAAATTCAATGATCCTCTATGTAAGTTTGTGTAGAAATATTTTCTTCATTTTTGTAAATATATGTAATAATAAACAATGCCTTTAATATATCATCTTGTTCTTATATTTGGTTGTTTATTCAAGGTGCTACATCATGGAAGACCGAGTTTGTCAGGCTTATTGATGAGATTCCAATTGTGGAAACGGAAGTGGTGACAAAGCACACAGATCAGGTTCTGCATGTGGCGTTTTCACATGATGGAAAAAGATTTGCAACCACCGCTAAAGATGGATTTATATACGTAAGAATTATATTATACGATTCTTAGAATAATCTTACTAAAACAGTTTTTGCAAGACAAAAGGACAAAACAGCATATAGATATAACATTGAACTCGTATTTTAGGTGTGGAGAAGCGGACACCCAGTGAAACTTGAATACTCAGAAAATATGAAGACATTCAGTTGGAAGTATACGCAGTTTTCTCAGTTTAATGAATCTGATACGCTTCTTTTAGTTTCAGGAGTGCTTTTTGGTGTGCATAGCACTTCAGGAGAAATTGCAGTTTTCAGTTTGAAGGGTAACAACTAGCATTACTTTGCTAGTCATGTAGTAGCTACCTCTTTATACAAGAAGATAATATTAAGATTATGGTGGTTTTCAATTTTAGACGGATTCGAACTTCAATGCCGCACCATGAGTAAACCATACGATATTTTTGGTAGTTGGTACAGTGAGATGTTTTTTCTATCTGGTAATCTACACTGGCTTGGACATATGGTTAGCAAATCTGTTATCTGGTTAAACAAAGCATCTCAGGTACATACACAACGGTTGTGAATGATAATTTGAAATTCTCATGTGGCGCAGACCAAATAATGTTTTTATTTTTTTAAAATAGGAATCGGAATCAGAGCATGCATCAGTGATGAATGAAATGTACCGTTTTTACAATCCAAAGGCAAGTAGCGTGCGAAGTCTTATGGTGGCTAATTGCGTAGAACTAGAAAATTCAACGGGCGAAGAATCTAGTCGTCAAAATGTAAACAAAAAGGGAAAGTCTGAATTTGATTCGTCTAATTCAAGTACTTTTGATAATCGTGATATACGAACTGGAAACCCATTGTCCAACTTGCCATTGGAAAGAGAATTGTTAGATAGGGGTGCTGGTACTTCAAACCCTCAACCCCAAGGCTCGCTTCAGGGAGGATTTCAAAGCTGGAAACCATTTGAAAATGTTTCCGATATAAGCTATTCGAATGAATATTGTTTGGGAACACCACTTTCCGAGCGAGGTGGAGGGAGTAGTACAGCATCTCAACATGAAAGTAATGAGGTGTCAGCTTCAAGTCCGGTCAGTGATATGGATTCAGCAGAAAATAGCATTGAAGAAACAGTTGAAGTAACGGAACAGCAATTTAGTGACGAGCGAGAACTTTCTTCGAGGAGCAAAACAACTAGATCACGTCCTCAGAAAAGACAAAGGGATGAAAGAGGTTAAACAGCATTTAATTTTTATAGTTGCATTTAAGCTCCAACTTTTGCAATCAATTAAATAATGACATAATATACTGATTATTTACAAATTGTAGACCCATCTCCCAAGAGTTCTGTTGAAGATGAAAGCGAAGACGATTTTCTGGACGCTAGGTCAAAGTGGCTCATTTTCACTTGTGGTAGTCGTACCTACACTCCTCACCAGTTGGGATTTAAAAAGATTAATCCAATCACATTCAACGGACGAATAGATCCAGGTCCAACTCTGAAAGAGAGAATTGAAGAATATAAAAGAAGGAAACAGTTGGAAAGAGCTGGGGAACAGGATGTTGGAGTAAACTGGTTGGATCATTCGAGAGTAGCTCATCGATTTGATGAGGTACAATTTATTTTTAATTATTATTTTAGAAATTCAATGATGCAAATTGACAATTCCAGCTGAATGTAATTTTTTCCAGGTGGATAAAATCATTGATTTACATGGCCATGTAATAGGGATGGCACTTTCTCCCGACCATCGTTACTTATATGTTAACAGTAGACCATGGCCCCAGAGTTACAAAATAAGTGACCCTCTCGAACCACCACCCATTGCACAAGAAATTGATCTTCATGTTATCGATTTAGCCACTTTAACGTAAAAAGAGTTTTAACAATTTCAGCATATCATATTATTTGTCCAGAATCAGTGACATTTAAAAAAATGTAAATACCTACCTGTATGTATTCTCAGGCAAGTAGGAATGATGAGGAGAGCGCATAGAGCGTACACACCAAATGACGAATGCTTTTTCATATTCTTGGATGCCAGTGAACTATACCTAGCCAGTGGTGCTGAGGATAAACATGGTAAAATAAATTTTGTTTTACACAAACTATTTATTTAACCAGACTAACTTCGGTGATAAACAATCATTATGGTGTTAACGATGTTAAAACCGGAATCATATTTGACAAAACACCTATTCAATCTGCGTAGGCTATATTTGGGACCGACACTATGGAATTTCATTGGCAAAGATTCCACACAAGGATGTCGTTAACTCTGTAGCATTCAATCCGCGGGAACCAGAAATGCTGGTTACAGTTTCTGATGATATGACAATCAAGGTACATGATTGAATACATAATACTTATATAATTAAATTTCCTCTACGCGGGATATATTAAGCTTGATTACTTTTGTATTAGGTTTGGCGATCTCGAAATCTCTGTCGAAAATTAGGAATGTCTCTTGACACTCTTAAATTTGGAACAACATTGTATGGAATGCCGAAGAATTCTGCTTAAATCAAGCAGTCTAATGTTAACAATGAATTAGAAAAACTTGTATAGTACTTACTGCCTGCTAGTCTTGCTTTCTTTTGGGAATGGCAATGTGCAAATATTTTGTATTGTGTAAAACTACTGTAGGAATCTCATTTTTTACAAATTGATTGTTATTATTGCTTTGTCAGTATGAAATATAAAACATAAACCGTCTTTGTAAACGAAAAGGTTGGCTATTCAACTTGAGTCATAGTTGATGTATTTTCAATTTTATTTTTAAAAATAGCTGGCATTTCAAGTAAATGAATTGTAAGTTGTAGTGGCGTTCGTAAAATGTAGGCATCAGACGAGGTAACATATTAACTCATCATTGTGTCGCACCCGCATTAATGCACGCCTTTATTGTGTGTACCTAAGTATAAAAATTTAATTCTAAAAATCTCAATGTTAATCGGAAACACATTTTACTCGTACCGAAAATCTCGTGTCGCCGATTTTTATAGCTATAATTATAACACATTAAACTTGCTAGTTGACCGTGTCAACTCATATTTATGTGCAAATACGTATTGAAGAAATAGTTTTATGACGTAAACGATAAGTTTATAATTATTGATATTTATTGGATATGTGTAACATTTGACGTAATCATAATTTATTAAGATGTCTAAGCATTTCTCGAAAAGTCGAAAATAAATAAAACTAAATATCAAAACAATAATTTGTCTTGTATTTGTATAAAATTATGCAATGTAGCAAATTGTTTCTCCTCCAATTTTTTACGCTTCCATAATGAAACAGTTTGAAAGGATCCATTAAATGCTCTCTACATGATTTTGTTTACAAGAGTCAAGAGTGCATGAAACGTTTCATGAGTAGCTTTATTGTGCTACTTTACTCAGCTCATGCTGTCGTATGAACTAATCCAGTATTGTAATCATAAAGGTGGCACAATCGTTTTTGATATTTTGTGTGTAACCGAAGCATCGTTTTAGCCTTTTCAAGTATTCCTTCCTTCCTCTCATCATTAGTCACAAGGAAAGGAGAACCAGTAATGTGCTTTCCATTTAACTTAATATGGAAGAATAGAGGTTCAGCAGTTGACGTCACGTAGTGAACCTGTGTAAATTATTCCCAAACTATATTTTCGTTTTTCTTCATATAACATGAAAAAAGTCCCCAGTAAATTCCTTTTAGGAAATTACCTGATATCCTTGTTTTGATTCAGTAACAGTATACAATGGAGTATTTTTGTATGAGTTCTCTGTTGAGGCTATAACCGAAAGTTTCCCTTGACCACTTTTTCTTAAATCCAGTTGAAAACGGTTTACCTTCCCAGCCATGCATCGCCGTAGTCCTTTTCCGAATGCAATGACATCTTTGGCTTTTGCAAACTTGTGTTCCTGAATCTGTTCATAATAATAATTGTAAAACGTTTTGATTACAATATGGATTACAATAGAATCGTAATGATATTCACAGTATCATTTTTGCTCATGGCAAAATAACAAATGTTGTAATAGTTAACAGGATTAGCATTTTTTACTACACTAACAATTATAGCAATCAATATGATACCTCAATTGTAAATGGAGAGCAAGGGACGTGAACATCTTGGTACTTAATGTCAAGCTTATATCGACCAGGTTCATCTACCCTATAAGCGATTTTGATTTGATTTTCAAGTTCGGTAACTTTGTGATCAAAATCAGTGGGAATATTTTGATTGCTGCGAAGGCGCGTGAGATCAAAAGTTAGTTCCTCATAATCTAAAAACACGCAAAAGAAAGTACCCATTGTGAATCAAAAACAATAGATGAAAAAGTTCATTTTTTTTGTATAAAAAATACATGTCATACCAAACGTATCCACGTTTATATTAAACTCATTTCTCATGTCCACAGCACCCGTTTTAATCCCTCGTCCTGTGACTGAAATATTTTTGACATAAACCATGAGTCTTCTTCTTTGTTGATCTTCGTCGTCCCACCCAAAACTATTTTTTGTAGTTTTCTTTGACGAAGATTTAATAAGCCTGGACATGTTTGTTTTAAACATGCTGACGCCTGCTTGTTACATTTATTCGTTTGTATATGCAGCACCGACGCGTACCCAGAAATTTTGGTTTCATGAAATTCTGCTCTTCTTTTTATACTTTAACTATTTGTACATCGCAGCGTAGCAGTCGTTGCCCTAATTGTGTGTTATTGTCCGCGATCTCGGTTAAAAGGCGGTGTTGCATTGAATTATTATGTAAAAATTTAACCATTATTCTGGGAAATCTCGTGCCTCCAGAAATATATTGTAAAAGAAAAATGAACTCTTAAATTACGCGTACAACAACGGCTAATGCAAAATTTAATGTGTTTTGGAAAGGTAATTCAACTCTTGCTCAGACTTGGATGACAGCAAAATTTACAATGCAAGTAAATTTTTACCAAGCCTATTTTACTTCAATAAAAGAGGCATAAAAGAGAAATAAGATTATTCACTTAAAATTTTGTTTAGTTAACTGTAAAACTAGTTAGTGTATTGGAGAAGTATGTGCGTACACGACAAGATGAAAACTACAGTACATTGTAAAGTTAGTCTTGTCTTTGGTTATATACGTGATCTGATGCAAACAGTTATTTTATAATGTACATATGCGATGCATCATATTAATTACAATTTATGCAGCTATACTATACGCATAGCTGATGTCGATGTGGTTGTCGATTGGATACTACTGTTAAATAGTACATGTCTAAACAAAATTGATGTATAGTTAGAATAGAATCACTTCGTTTTTATTTGACCTATGGAGTGTCGAGTCGGGTTATATGAGCTTAAAGTCAGTTTAAATAGTACATTGATCTCTGTTAGCGCAAAAGTTCAGCCCTATTAAATTTATATCAAAAGACCTCGTATCGTGGCCATTGTCTATGCTGTTTAATTTTTCGCTTTACATCTGCTAAAAATTCCGATATAAAGCTTTTGTAAAGTTTATACTATAAACATGATTTCAAGGTGGTACCTAATATATACACTTGTGGGTGGACTATATGTATGCAATTCAAAATGCTTTTGCAATAGATAACGTATGTAGGTGATAGTCGATATTGTCTCTAAAAATAACAACAAAAGTAAAACAGTAAAAAAAGCAAAACAATGTGTCATAACTTATTGTCTATAATGTATTTGTTCACTCAGATAGATACCCTGAAATCATTTTTATTAAATTACAGATTTCCTTGAATATCTGTACAGTGTTTAGGTTAGCAGTGAATCATTTCAAGGACAAAAGAACTTTAACAGTCATCTGACCATTGGCATTATCTTGCACATTAGGCATTCCGAAAATAAATGTTAACTGTAAAAGAATATCGTGATATCGCAATTAAGCTTTAGAATAAATACCCTTACAAGGGTTCTTGCTGACGCGATTCTTTACACAGTTCTTAATATACTAAGAAAAGAAATAATTGTCATTATCACAACTGCAATCGACTTTATCTTTATGAACTTGTCGACCTACTCTGGTTTTCCAAGGATATTTGTCATACTTATAGTTAAAATTCTGTGCTTGCGCTTTCTTGAATGTTACAAAATTTTATGTGCAAAAAACTAGTAAGCAATGTTCAAAGTAATAGAACAAAATCCAATATTCCTGTTATTTACTTGCATGTAATAAATATAGGTAATAGTGCTACTGAACAAATTAATTACTTGGAAGAACTCAGTTTGCAGAGAACAAATTTTCATGATTAATTAATGTATATATTTACGATTGCGTTTTATGAAAAAAGAAAAAAAATCATAAAATCTGTTGAAAAAAGCTTATGTAATTTGTATACAGACAAATGTCATTTTTCCGAGAAATGCATGTACGCGCGAAAGCATATGACGCAATGATAAAATGAATAAAAATCAATGACCATGCTGATAAGCTGAAAGTTAAATTTAAAAAATAAGTTTGCAAATAATTTTTGACTTGAATGATACTGTCTCACCATTAGAATAGATAACTTTGCAAAGCTTTCAGAGTCTGAAATTCAGACTGAAAGAACTAGGTTTAGAATATAAAAATTTCTGGTTGAATGGCTATGATTTTGCTACCAATTAATATTTGAGGACTTCCTCGTTCCAAACATTGCTGATAAATTCAGTGATTAATATTTACGATTTGGTTGTGCATTTCTCAATAATGTTATTATGTAAATACCTAGTTAAATTTCAATGTGTACATTAGATGAATTATGCTGTGTACTGTTCTAATTGCGTTAAAAAGAACAAAATTATCTTATAATTTTTATTTACTGGAACTTGGAGCATAAACTTGCTTTGAATTTATCTATTTAACTCTGCTCCATTCCTCATAAACTACGCAATAGATTTAAACTAAATGTTATCATAACATGATCACGACCAGCTTTACTTCAAGTAAATATTTTTGTTAAACTTGTTAAGCGTACTGTCTGACGTGATCCCACCTAAACTCTTTCCTTTCCATTTTGCAGAGCAGTTTAACAGAACGCCTCTTTTGTAAGCATTATCAGTTAAGAAATCTTTGTTTAAAATCTATTATTGCTGTATTTGAACCTTTAAATGCATATCCTTTTGCTAGATTCCAAATAAAATGATATACCTAAACACAGAGTAAGAAACATATATTATGCTTCATTGTAGACATTTGACTTCACTTACAATCAAATTGAGCCCAATTTACAAAATATTTATTGGTCAGATTTCATTGAAAGTTACACATAACCTATACAAGTCATCTTTGTGTGGCAAGTAACTGTAAAACAGGCGGTTTTTCTTTATAGTCACTTTATCTTGTCTTTTCAATATTTTATTATGTTCGTTTTCCCTGTTTATATGCTACCCATTATTTCATTTCCTCGACCCATACTCCTTTTTAGTTTAAGAAGATTATTACTATGTTTGTATTTACAACTAGTGTCCAGTCAATGAACAGATTATATGGAACGAAAATCGACAACAAGGATAAATGACTTTTTTTAAAAAACAAGAATTGAAAAAATTGAATTTTTATTGACGCATTTATATCATAATGTCATAAACTCCATAAAACCAGTTTAAAAATGTCTAACCTGTCATACAAAAATATAAATACATTCATATATACTTCATAAAATTACGTTGAAGTCATAATTAATATTAATGTGCATACAAAAAATACTAGAGTATGTATGTTATTGGCGGACAAAATAATATTAATACAGCGCGTCGGATGAAGGAAGCATTAAGTAAGAATGTTTATTTGCATTCACTGTTTTAGTACTCATTGTTTTTGTATATAAATGACTCACCTAAACCTATTACAGGCCACATATAGGTAGGTATTATCTTACTGTTATTAAAAAAATAAATATGTCTATACTAGTATTACAAACAAAATATTTTTTATCTTTATGCATATCTCAATATTTACATACGTATCAATAATAAATTAACACTTGAGAAAGTCAATATATAGTAATCAAACTTTAAGTAGTCTTTTTCTTCTCACAAGACGAATAGCTAAATGTACTTGCATGTACATGGATATATTTTTTATTTATAGCTTGTAGTTATCATTATTTGACATAAATTATTTTGAAATTATTTTGATGAAATTACATGGAACGTGCATGTAAATATGGACTAGGACAGTATTATTGTCTCACAAAAAGTGGCAATATGTTTTGGAATATGAAATACATATATATTCAATATCTAATGTTGTCTTACATTGACAACCCGCCAGCGTTTTTCAGCTTGCTTAGTTTACTTTGCTGGGCTTCTTGTTTAACCTCAACCTTTTCCATGGGCTCGAAATATTTCATCACAGCATCGATAGACTCGTCCATTCCCTTTTCGGCAAGCTCCTGCTTTCTCCTCTTTTTCGCTTCTGCTTTCAACTGAGCCTTTTTCATTTTCTCAAAGTTTGTTACAAGTTGTGATTGAATTGCTTCAAAAATATGTTGTTTCCGGTTCATGTCTGCATCCGCGACACCGTCCCCGTCATCATCTTCGTAGTAGTCAATCTCCTCTTCATCCGAAGCTTCCTCTTTCTTGGGACTAAATGATACTAAACTAGCAACAGGCTTCAATACGCTTACTTCTCCACTTTCAATGTCAACAAAAATATCTCTGGCATTTTCTTCTTCATCCTCATCGCTTTCCTTTCTCTCTTTGTCATTTTTGTCTTTACTCTCGCCCTTGAGAACGCTTTCTTTCACACGAATGCGGAAACGGCGTTTTTTCGTACCGTTCTTCTTAACGCCAGCAAACATGGTTTGCAAATCTGCAAAGGTCATATCATGTCCAACTTGAACAACCGGTTCAGCTTCATCCCCGTCAGCCGCAGTTTCTTGATCGTCCTCAAAGTCGTCTTCTGATTCAGGATCTGGGATGGCAACGACGGCGGGTCTGCCATTTTGCACGG
This sequence comes from Sinhomidia bicolor, assembly GCA_027743785.1. Taxonomy (NCBI): domain Eukaryota; kingdom Metazoa; phylum Arthropoda; class Collembola; order Entomobryomorpha; family Entomobryidae; genus Sinhomidia; species Sinhomidia bicolor. The sequence continues at coordinate 21,277 of JAHZMT010003122.1, forward strand.
TAAGTTTTGTCTTTGCTTGTTCCTTCCTTCTCTTTTTTGGCAAAATACTAAGAGAACTTATGGAAGGGAACATGGAAGTGGCGTTGTAGAGAAGATTATTGAAAAGTTTTGGTTTAGTCGTTCCGCTGAAGAGACTACTAATGGTGCTCAGCATTGATGGTAATGCAGTAGTTGATTCTGATACAATTTTGCCTCTTCCTGGAAGTGAAGGAGATTCCACGTGAGCTTGTTGAAAAGTGGCTCCTTTATTGGCTTTTATCTTCACAACAATCTTTTGCTTTCCCAGTACTCCTGTAGAATTTGTTCGCAACTTGTTTTGAAGACGTAATCTCTGAATTTTGGTGAGAGTAGAAAGCGGTGCTTTGACTGGTGTTGGTACTGTTCCCAGCACCTTTTGCTTTTCCCTTTCCTTCAGACGAGAATTTACTACAACCTTATTTCGTTGGTGGAAACTTTCTTCAACTTCTGGTAAAACGTTTCCCTCTGTGACTTCAAGATGGTCGTAAAGTAAAGCTGGCTCTACAATGTTTTCTCTTTGCGATAATGTAGCCCGTACTTTTGAAGGAAAGTTATTTTTATTCTTTGGTCTTGATCTGCGAGGCGGAACTGCCATGGTCAACGAAACGTCTGGGAATTCATTAGCATAATTATACTCTATTGGTTGATTATACCCAGGTTGGTAGGACTCAACTCCGGCAGACTCGACAAAGTCATCATTATTAGCATCCGCCATCATCAAGTCTTTGTTGGTATTAGTAAAATGCTGCAACTTAGGATTTCCGGAAGGAGACGGCCTTTTGAAATGGCGTCTACCAAATCCAACGGATGGATGAGAAGCGCGTGGTCTTTGCGCGGACTGTTTTAGGGAAACTATCCAATTTCTAAATGGGTTGTGACTTTTTCGTTTTGGTGGTCTTGGACCTTTACGTCTTTGGGGAGGGTTGTTTCGTTTGAGGAAGCTGCCATCATAACCAAATGGTGATGACGACGGTGATGCTGGTGGGGAGGGAGGTGATGGTTGACTGAACGATTTCTTTACCGATTTCTGTGTTTGACTGTTAGGATTTCGCTTGGAGAAGTTGTTATCGTGGTTGGAATTGCTTCGGAAACCCCATTCGGCTGACTGTTGAGCTGAATGCATACGGGATTCCACCGGTTTAGTACTACCTGATGGTCTGTTAAACCACCGTGAAAAGAAACCCGACTCACTAGCTTGTGGTTCATCTTCAATCACACCATGTTTTGTATTTGCAACCCCAATGTCCTTTCCGTAATGTAGAAGCATACGTTCATATTCTGTTAAAGTACTATGAGTTGGGTCGTCAACATCAGCATCTTCAGGCGTCTGCCTTGCATTAAGTGCTCTAGACTGATATTCTGTGTAATCTGGGGACGATCTTTTTATGAGGTTTGCACTGAAATCTGAACGAACATCATCAAAGTTATAGTAATGAGAGTGCTTTGAAGTAGGCTCATGCTTTTCATTTCCACCAAATCCACTTGTGAGACCGGTCCAAAAGCCTTTAAAGTGGTCGGCAAAAGGTAGTGAACCAAATATTGAAGAAGAGGTTGAAGTGGAAGTGGGTGCTTTGGTAGAAGTAAATGAGGATTTGGGATGTTCAGGATAATAATGGCTATATCCAGTGTAATCATAGTGGCTGTGCGACCGTCTTTGGGACGCTTGTGGTTTTGGGTAGACACTAGCAAAGTGGTCACCTCGATAATGATCTTGAATGGCAGCTTGAACCATTCTTCGTTTTGCTTCAATTTGCTGTACTTCTTTCTCAGTAGCGGTAGCACTGGGTGATTGAAAGTAGTGTGAGTGGGCTACCGCTGCTGGGGTACCACTGCTTTCTCTTTTCTGAGTATACTGTCTTACTTCATTCCTTAAAGGGTCGGTAAACAACTGAGGTCCAATATCCCACACTACTTGAGCATCTCCAATATTTCCCAATCGATAACCCAGACCGACTCGGGTGTCAACACCTGAAATAAAAAAGTTCTTGCGAATTAATAATTTTGCAAGATAAATTTGACAAAAAATATAAATATTGGAAAGTGAAATTTACAAAGAAAGGTGCATTTTGCTCGTTTACATGTCAATGTATTTCCGAGAAATTACACATGGAGCGCAATTTAATGTACATTTTATTTACAAGAATTGTTCAACAACCAGAATATATCAGTGAAAAAAGTACATGGTAGTGCATTTAAATTATTTGTGCAATTGAATCGTTGTGAAAGTGTGCCTTGAAATACGAGCAAAATGTCCTTACCCTTACCGCGGACCCGGGGTTGTCCGTTTGTACTTCCTCCAAATATGTTGGAAACTGTAGAAAAGATTGATGAGCCCAGACTGGACATGGTGGACAGAAGACCAAGACCTGGAATAGAATTTCCTGCCTGAGGTGCTATTAAGCTAGCAAGATTAAATCCCTGATTTCCTTGATTGCCTCCTAAAAGGCTCAACAGATTCTGAGCCTGAGCCTGCTGCTGGGATTGTTGACCAAACAAATGAGCTAAAGAATTGGTGGTTTGAGCTTGAGCTACCTGGTCTCCTCCTTGATTAAAAAACTGATTTATGTTTCCAGTTTGGGATTGCTGACTAGCAGCTCCCAATGTTCCCAACAATCCTAAAAGATTATGAACCTGAGATGCAGATGCATCATGATTCTGATGTGCTTGGGACTGAACAATGGAATTGCCTTGCATTGCTGGATTGTTGGGAACCGAACTTTGTAATAATAACTTTGTTAGTGCAGCGGCAGTTGCATCGTTGTCAGATCCTGTTAAAGGGGCAGGTTGCATAGCCGCTTGCTGTGACTGTGCAACTAAACTTAGCAGATTATTTGCTGCATTGTTGCCGTTATCAGAGGTTTCTTTACCGTGACTGGGGTTGCCACCATTTGAAAATAAATTTAATAGCGCTAAAGCAGCCGCAGGATCATCTTGGGTTGCTGCCGGAGAGGGAGACGCTGGTGGTGGAGGAACAACTACTTCGGACTTGGAAGAAGCTTCTCCACTTTTGGCACCGGTGAAAAGAGCTAGAAAATCAGGAACTGGAGTTGCATTAATATTTGCATTGGCTGTAGTAGCAGATGAATGTGCAGGAGTTGGTGCTTGTGCGGTTGAGTTGAGTGCACCAAGAATACCATTTAGTAATGAGAGCTGTTGCAGAATATCTCCAGGGGAAGACCCTGTCGGCAGCATTCTAGCGGATTCCACGTCACTTGCCTCTCTTAATGTTGTAGCGGGCGTTGTCGTTGAGGGAGCTTCTGTTGTTGATGTTTTTCGTCGTAGTCTCCTGTAAAACCTTCGTGTGGTAACACGGGCTACCGGAGATTGTGTGGTTGTAGTCGTCTCTACAGGTCGACTTCGTATAAGCTCTGGCAAAATCATTGCATTATGTTGCATCACAGAAGCTTTTTCTGTAGTGGCATCATTTTTTACATACGGAACTTCTTTGGAATTATCTTCCAGTATAGAAAGTAGATGCCGCAAATCTTCGTTTGAGAGCTGTGTATCTAAAGGTTCTGGACTAGAATGCAGTTTCCTTGAAACTCGACGGTACTCCAAGCATTGTACTGCTGTGGTCATCCAAAGAACACTTAGTAGTACCACTGCAAAAGGAGATAAACAAGTGTGTTTGTGTATTGTGGATGTATAATTTTTTTGCATACAAATACAGAAGCACAACTATATTATGGTTACAAAGTGTATTAATATTATGAATGAAAGTATCAAATTTCAATAGGGCAAGACCAATATATTTTATG
>JAHZMT010003123.1:0-24385 GCA_027743785.1 Sinhomidia bicolor
AATTAATTGGCAGTTGGAAAATTAATGTGTTGAAAAATTTAATTTAAAAACAAACGTTTAAAGTCGTATTTTTTTCAAATTAATATTTGGTTTGCTGCGAGAAGACAAGCAGTGAGATAAAGATGGGGAAAGATGGCACTGGGGTGGATAACCCTGCGTTTGAAAATGATCTCCAGGTAAGAAAATGACCCTCACATGTCTATCGAATTTCAATTATATTTTGATGAGAAACGCTTTTCAGATTAAAAGGGATATTTTGTGTTCAGATGGTGCATATTGGGAACGGAAAGCAGCCCGAAGAAGGACCAGAAGATAAAAAGTCGCTAGGGTTTGAATGTGATGACCACCGACTACCTCTGGAAGAGATACTTCAGCGGTATGGCTCAAATGAACAAAGGGTAAAAAAATCATGCATTTGCAAAACTTAATTTTAAAAAAATATGAATATTTTATAAGTGATGATATTTAAGAATTCTTAAATATCATCACTTACTTATGTCGAAATTCGCCGTTTAAAATAGGGACTAAAAGAGGAGCAGGTTTTAGCTAACCGACAAAAATACGGAATAAACGTGCTTACTCCCCCAAAAAAGCAATCCCTCGCGTTGAAATTTATAAAGGAATGGTTTGGTGGTCTAAACTTGCTTCTTTGGATGTGTGGCATCATGTGTATTACCTCATATGGAGCTCAGTATATTATTGATCCCACAAATATCGCACAAGATAATGTAAGATTTTTAATGATTGCAATGAATTATTTCAGTTGAGCCGAGTTAGTATCAGTTTTTACTTTAAATTGATTTTAGGCAATTTTATTCGGTTCGATTGTGATTGTGGTGACTGTTTCTGCTTCCGCGTCTTTTTACCAAGAATTCAAATCTGACAAAATCATGGAGTCTTTTAAGAACATGGTGCCACGAAAATGCGTGGTCATCCGAAACGGAAACCGAGTAGATCTTGAGGTGGCAGATATTGTTGTTGGAGACGTGGTAGAAGTCAAGTATGGAGATTTGGTCCCAGCAGACATTCGAATTTTGGAGTCACATGACTTTAAAGTAGACAATAGTAGTTTAACAGGAGAATCCGAACCACAAAAGAGATCTCCCGAATGTACCGACAATAATCCCTTGGAGACCAAAAACTTGGCATTCTTTAGTACCAATGCAGTAGAGGGTGTTGCCACAGGATTGGTTATCCGTACAGGTTCTAATACTATGATGGGTCAGTTGGCGAACCTGGCTAGTACAGTGGACGCGGGTGAGACTCCACTGGGAATTGAATTACATCGTTTCATCAGAATTATGACTTTCCGATCCCTTGTTTTTGGAGGAATATTTTTTATCGTCAGCATGTACTTGGGATACGGTTTGCAGACATCTGTGTATTCCGTAATTGGAATCGTTGTAGCAAACGTACCCGAGGGGCTTGCGTTGACTTTTACCCTGACACTTTCCGTGGCGAGCAGAAAAATGGCAAAGAAAAATTGTCTGGTGAAACATTTGCATGCTGTAGAGGCCTTAGGAAGTACATCGGCCATTTGCTCCGATAAGACAGGAACACTTACTCAAAATAAAATGTCTGTGGCACACATGTGGTTCAATAATGAGATTGCGGAGGCAGATACAAGCGAGTTTCAAACGGGACATACATTTGATGTTGAAAATCCGGGATTTATGGCGCTTGCAAATGTTGCCATGCTTTGTAGTCGCGCTCAGTTTAAGCCAGGACAGGAGATTGTACCTGTGCTTAAAAGGTACGCTGCATGACTAAAATGAGTTACAATAAATTTCAAGAAAATCAGTCATAAACTTAAATTACGTTTAGAATCGTGGAGGGTGATGCATCAGAGTCGGCCATTTTGAAATGCATGGAACTCCAATTTGGAAGTGTGGCAAAGTACAGGCAAAAGTATCCCAAGCTAATCGAAATTCCGTTTAATTCAACAAACAAGTTTCAAGTATCCATTCACGAACCGAGAAATCCAGCAGATCCAAGATATTTGCTTGTTATGAAGGTATGCTGTAATAATAAGTTGAAAAGTAGGAGGGGCAAAGTAAAAGTACAAATATGTTTAAATACAGGGAGCGCCTGAAAGAATCATTAAGCTTTGCAACAAAATCCTTATAAACGACGAAGAACATGACCTGGATCAGGAATGGAAAGAGGCCTTTAACCATACTTATCATACTTTGGGAACGTATGGCGAGCGAGTGCTTGGTTTTTGTGACTGCAAACTTCCACTCGACCAATTTCCAGTTGGCGTGGAGTTTGACGCAGACGATCCAAAATTCCTCAATGTAGGCTTCCGCTTTGTCGGCTTAATTTCCCTGATTGATCCTCCCAGAGCTGCAGTTCCAGATGCCGTGCTAAAATGCCGCGCGGCTGGTATCAAGGTCGTTATGGTAACAGGGGATCATCCTGTGACAGCAGCCGCCATTGCTCGTTCTGTTAACATAATTTCGCCAGATAATTCGACAATTGAAGAAATGGCTTTGACGAGAGGATGCTCAATTGAGGATATTGATCCAAGCGAGGTTACAACGGCGGTGGTGTCCGGTGCAGAGCTGAAATTGCTAAGTCCAGAGGAACTGCGAAATTTGCACCACAGTAAGACCAAATAACATTGCCTAATGTGTGATCCTGTGTTTTACTGTTGCGATGTAAGCATTTTTTACTTCTTTTTGGTAGACTACTGTCATATTGCTATGGACAAACTTCAGTGATTGAAGTGACTTCTGGCTATTTTACCTCATTTGTGCATTACATGTGCTATGGATGGATGCCTTGGGATCTTCTCTGGAATGGAGGTGCTTGGGAGTCTCAAGCTATTAACGACTTGAAAGACTCTTACGGTCAAGAATGGGTGAGAACCTATTTGTAGTAGCAATGAAAAAATAATTTTCTGATGATGACCCCATTTGGATTTCATTTTTTAATGCAGACTTATGCTGCACGAATGAAGTTGAAGATGATGTCGCAAACTACATTCTTCATTTCCATTGTCCTAACGCAAATTGCCAACGTGATAGTCTGTAAGACAAGACGTGTCAGCTTTTTCCAGAAGGGGATGAAGTAATTATATAACCATTTAAACGTTTTTCATATATATTATTTGGAAATATATAAAAATTGCTTAATGATTGATACCGTTTTATTTATGATTTTAGTAACTGGAGAATGAATGTAGCAATTCCATGGGCAATTTGTCTAGCATCATTTTTCATCTATACTCCAGTACTCAATAATCTGCTAAGCTTTGAGTCAGTCAGGTATGTATCGAAGAAAATCTTTTAATATACATAGACAAACATTAAGCGTTTCCGTATTCTTATTCATCTTAATTATCTTTAAAAACAATGAACATTATATCAACATTGATACTATGTGTATTAGTTGATATGTATTTCCTTTCTGGTTTTAGCCAGTAGTTTATAATCATTACGATTAAAATTCATCACTATGCTTTATTCTGCTTTCATTTTCCTTTTCAGACCTGAAATCTGGCTTGCACCAGTTCCATTCATGTTCTACTTTTTCTCCTACGATGAAATCAGACGACTAATTGTCCGTACTTCTAAAGGATGGCTCCATAATGAACTGTACTATTAAAATAATTTAACAAATAATCAAGCAATTACTATGCAATTCTCCATTCACTCATCTTGTTCACTAGCAAGACAGAAAGGAAAAACAATTTAACCAATACTTCATTTTTAAAACGCTGATACGCATTACGTTGCTTCTTGCTAAGAAACGATTCTATAGTTCCTTGTTGCAACTCGCCCCATGGTGGGCTCAAGTAAAACAGTGCAATTTTATGCACCTAATTAAGTTAATATGAGTATTCGTATGAAACATTATAATATTCAATGATGACAAATAAAAAACGAAAATAGAGAATTTAATTCTCAATGAGAACAAGTTGATTTTTCTGTATGACGATTATTATTCATTCACTTTATTCATATTTTTAACGTTTTATCTTTTATAATAGTTTATCATCATATCATAATAATCATAATAATAGAATAGAACAGGTATTGTAGTAATAATAATAACACGAACGTTTTCTTAAGTCTAGTATTTACTCTTCTCCAATTTATGTATAAAGTGCAGTTTGTTGTTATACAGTTTTGTACAGTAGAAGCAGTAGTGCAGGGAGTGCTAGCAGAGATACATGCTAAAACTATCTTTTTATTAAAGATATTCATCATGACGTGATGATTATTATGATGACAACTTTTAATTACTATACCAGTTAGGTACATAATAAATATTTCCCCGTAGTAATAAAATGTACAGTTTAAATCTGCGAAGCAAGAGTACTTTCTGTGATTATCTCATTTTATTTTAATAATAATTGTGACCGTATACGATGTAAGAATAAGATGTAAGTATGAGTTTTACCGCATGCAAAAATTTTACTCTCACTGGGATTCGACACAAGTACTATAGCAATTCTGGTTCGTATCCACTTTTTTCTTATCAGCGTCGTAGCAACGAGCGAGCGAATAAACGTCAACAAAAGTATTTAAAAATAAGATACATTTGTAATTACGTGAACAAATATTTTAAGCAATGCAATACACACCGTCAAAACGAAAATTCTTTTGTAAAAAAATGGTTTGAACAACTAGGTTTAAAATTTGCTTATTATCCAATGAGAGTTTTGTCATTGTATTCATTTCCTGATTTCAAAATGCATTAAGTGACTTTTGAAACATTATTACATTCTGAGAAACGCTTATGGGATAATGACGCATTCATTATTAGTCAGAGTAGAAAGGAGAAATGAATGAAAAAAATTGACCAGTCCAAAATAGGAATTAACAAAATTATTTGCAGTAGGTAGATAATAGTATTATTATTAAATCAATCATTTGTTTAATCATAGTAATAAATCATAATGAAACAATCAAAACAGTACAGGCATATATGTAGGTAGTAGGGAAAATAGAGCTATAGTGAAAGAGAGGGAGAAGAGACCCAAAAATAGACTGATCCGATATATGTATAATGACGCGAACAGTTATAAAACAATTTTTAAAATCAATCAGTAAGAGTTAATTATTATTATTCTTAGAATTTTTGTTTGTTGTAAAAATGCCATTTCCATCACAACTTACTTTCTAAACACATGAATGATTCTAGTTATTTTGCACGTTAACCGAAACAACAATCAAATACAAATTTACGTTATTTATTTTTATGTGGATATATATTTATAAACTATGAATTAAATTACAAGGTTTAATTATAGTTATTATAATAATTGTAATACTTTTCATAAAAATAAAGCAATTGTTGCCTCGCTACAAGCGCACAGTTAAGTTTTATTAAATTAATCGCAATCGTAACAAACTTACTCTCAAATGTATTTTGCCTTTTTAAAAAGATTGCGGTTTTGTTTAAATACGTTTGCAATTATCTCATCATTCATTCCCTTTACCAAAATTATTTTACTGTCATTATCAATGTATCCCGTCATTCCCACTCTTCTCTAATATATGGTTTCCCTATATATGTAGTAGTATATACCGATAATATTTTAACAGCACAATATTTTAGCTATAGTACATATCATTAAAAAAATCCAATTTTACACACTTCTTATTATTATAATTTTAGTACTAAATGTAAACTTGTATATTTTGAACAGAGAAATGCATGCGAAATAGAGAATTAAGAAATTTCTAGATAACAAGTATAGGTATCTCATATTATTAGTACAATGCGCTGAATCGGATATTATCTATATATCTTTCGATTTTGTTTACATTATATAGTATTTATATTTCAAAAATGACAACTTTGTTTCTACCCGGCAAAATAACAAAATGGATTTGTGCAGCATTATATAGAACCATCATCACAATAATGATAAGAATATAATAATTATTAAAGTAAAGTTGTTAGTTATGTGTATATTTAGTTCGATAAGATTCATCATGATACATTTCAATATTTATAGCATAATTTCACAATTTTTTGATTGCTAGTTGACTCATTACTATTATTATTTATGTATACATATACGCTTTTCTTTTATCTTGATGATGATAGATGCTCAAATATACATACATGCAGAGGATTTTATTTGGTTTTTCATTTTTTTGTATAACATTTTACCTTACATTACGTCTACTACCATTATCATTCTTACAATAAACTGTAATTATTGTTATTATTACAAATTTTCTTTTGAGACAAAATACTTGATTTTTAAAAGGAGGAACTATTAAAGTCGTTTTTGTTAACGTTCACATATAATATGTCTCTCTCTTTAAAGTTTTGAATTGATCAACACCACCGTTTTTTGTTTACTAAAGTAGCAAAAATAGCGTAATAATATAATAATAGTACACAGAGACAAAGAGGAAAGTTTGAGGAGAGAGATGGAGATAATCTTGACCTATTTTTTCTTTTTTTTCCACAGAAACAAAGATAGAGGGATATAGACAAAAAGGTAAAAAATACTGCACTATTCTTTGATTGAATTTACACCGTTTAAATGTATGTACTTTACAGTTACAAATGGCTTCTTATTTTTTGTCTAAGCAATCATAAAGTTATTTTTAATAATAATGCATTTTTTTGTAAATCTCATAAGGTCAGTTTTGTATAGAAGGTATAATAATATATGTTCTCTTGCACTCAAAAATTGTATGCAACTTGCACTGGTAATTAAATTAACAAGAATAATCGTAATAATTAACTTTTGTTTAAAGATATAAAACATGACTAAACATAACAATGTGTACATGTATAGATATATAATATATTATAACTCCATTTATCATTATTATTTTACTGTATATTTATTATGGCCCTTTCAAAACAGGAAAAAGTTTCATTTTGTTGCGCTTGCACTGTTACAATAATTGTATTTATTATTTTATCATAAAAAATCATGGAAGAAAATATTCATTTTTTTCCGTTCTGGAGAGACGTCTAATTCGACTTCACACGACACAATCAAAAAATTGTACACAAAAATGTTGATTGTAGTGGAATCCTTTTACTTGTTCACCAGAAAAAGACGGTTGGTATTCCATTCCGGTGAAAAACGACTTGAATACTTTTACAATAATAATAATAAGTAGCTTTATATTTAATTAATTACGAACACGGGTTACGTTCTCATCGTGTGTTGCAGATAAGTTTTTTTTGCTCTGTCCTGAATACATATACATACATACAAATAACTAGTAATAATAAATATTTTTTCATACTACAATTTTAAATATATAGTAGCTATGTATTTTTAAAATAGATAGCCTATCACACATTGTTACAAATACACAGAGACATCAAAGATGAATAAAGTCAACAAAATATTTTAAAGATCATCATCATTATCATCATCATGTATGAAGAAGAAACAGTCCAAAAACTTGTGAGAGGACTGCTGCTGCTGAGAGTGTGCTGACTGAGCTTAAAAATTTTCTTACTTTACTTTTTTGCTTTAACTCTGCTGGGAAGCCTCGGATGCATTATTTTCTGTACTGACCACTGACGCAGATGACACTGCTGCTGAAGCAGCACATTTACTATTTGGTATTTCATCTCCTCCACCTCCTGGGGTTGTAGTGATAGTTGTGTTATTATTCTCAGAAGATTTATTATTTTGCTCGTCGCTGATTAGTTCTGGTTGACTGCAGTTATTATGACCATTGGTCAACAAACCGCCGTCAATTGCTGATGTTAAGGGGGTGGGGGCAGTAGTGCAAGTCACTTGGACTACTTGTTCTCCCGCTGTTGAAATCTCTTTTCCAGCTCCAACAATAATCTCGCCATTTTCAGGTACTTTGTCATCATCGTTATTTTTATTACTGCTACTACTACTATTATTACTTTCTCGCTCACTCCCACTCTTTGGAATCTGCACAGTTTCTTCTTCCACTTTCTTCTCTTGCTGACAACTGACATCATTCCTTGTTGGAGCCACTACTTCCGTTTCTGTCGATTCGCGATTTGTCTCCACTCCAGAATCCCAGTCTGTCGTCACCATAATATCTAATGCGTCAGCAAATTCCTGGTTTGGAAATAAAAGAAAATGCCATAATGGTTTAAAATCATTTCAATGTTCAACCATAAAAAATTAATAGCATGCATTTCCCCATAAAACATTTCCCTCAAAGACAAATTTTACACCCACAACAATTAATATTATTAAAGATTCAGACATGCATATATATTAATTTGATTTCATGTCCAGGAGAAAGCGTTAACAAAGACCACTCACTTCTTGTGCCAATTCGCTTGCTGAATTTCTTTGATTCTTAGGACACTTGTGCTGCTGGGTTCTGTTCAACATTGCCCCATCATCACCACCATCACCACCATTATCTTGCTGCTGATGATGATGCTGTTGCTGTTCTGGGTTAGTAGACTGATCACCACTTTGATCAAGGTCATTACCACTTGTTGCTACTGCAGTAGCGGTGGTATTAACAGAACTAGTAGTAGTAGAGGCAGAGGAGGGAACAACAACGGGAGGGCTCGTGCAATTATTAGAACTGGAGGAAGCTACAGGAGCGGATAATTGCGGCTTCAAGGGAGCTTTCCCCACAGCTTCTGAGACACGTACAGAGAGAAGAGTACGGACAACAGGAAAAAAGAAGAAAAAACAAACCACATATATATATAACACGCTGATTATTTTTAGTAATCGCGGTGATGGAGGTGTAGTGAAAAAAAACTCTCCACATTGGTGTAGATACATATGCATATGTATTCACATTTCTTTTCAAAAACTGCATTACTCTATTTCTATTAGTTTGCTTCAAGAAAATACTACAAAAATTCTACAAAATTCAACATAACAAACACATGCACAAAAAATACAAACTACAACATTTTTTAACTCTACGTTTCTACTTTTTTGTTTTAATGTTTTTCTACCAACTTTTTAAACTACTTTTTTGTGTTTAGAAATAAACTTACTCTTCTTAAAACACGACATGTATAAAGGAGAAGAAGAGCAGACAGACACGTTCCAACAAGTAGTAGTAGTGAGGCAATGCATCACACACGGACAGATAATGATAATTTTAACGATAAACACAGTTAACAATAAATACAATTTAATGTCACAAGAAAAGCAGAAATTTTCCTTTTTTTATCTTGCATATCTTTTGAAAATATTTTAATATCATGTGATTAGCATGCAGAATTTAAAAATGTCACTTGACAAGTCTTGCATGCATGCTATAAATATATTACGCCATGCAGCGGTTAAATGAACTGAAGAAAGGACAACATGACATTTTACACAGATAGAGAGAGGCAGGCACAAATGCAAATGCAGAGTGCAGCGAGTATAATTTGGTGATGTTTAATTACCTGCTTCATCGTCATGTGCGTAATCATGAGGATCGGAAGAAGACGAGAGAGAGACAAAACTGTTGGGACGAGATTGGGTTGGACTGCGAGCAGGACTAACTAAGGAGGTAGAAGAAGTCTGTTGCTCCGCCGAAATCTTGTTGGTTTTTGCTTGAAGGAGTCGTTCCTGGTAGCCATGATTCTGCTCACGGATTCTGTACAACTCCTGCCGCCTCAATTCCAAATCTTCGTCTTTCCGGTGCACTTCACTCAGAAGTTGCGCCAACAGACTGTTCAAAACTTTGTGAATGCTCAGTTGCTCTTTCTGCAGCTGGATATTCTCACTGGTAAACTTTTGCGTTGCAATTAGGCGACCCAGTTGATCCACTGTGGGGACAAAAATAAACGAAAATAATTAATCCAATTTTTCAATTGCGGGTCCTTTTCCTACTCTCGGTCGGGGTGAATGCACTACCTTGGTGTATACAAGCGACCACTAATTCTTTGGCATCTTTTGGCTTCTTGGATGCATCAGGCGAGGAGGCATCTGGTGACGACGAGGCATCTACAACTAGTTCCGCTACTCCTTCCGGTGGAATGTGGCACAATTTGGAAATCAGCTTGCGTTTCTCGTCAAAAGCCATGTGAATCTTGGAGTCACATCTTTTGAGCTCCTCTGCAAATCATCACAAATTAAACAAGCGAATTTTTCATTAGTCCACATACCACATACAACCATCCCAGCTTCCCCCAACCCAAAAGTCTACACATAAAGGTTTCAAAGCATAAAACGACAACAGAAGAAAGTAAATAGAAGTTATTTTTACGAAATAATAATGGTAAAGTAAACAAAAGAAGCGACTAAAATCTACACAAAATTATTTTTATACGTGAAAAAATAAGGTGTACAACCTACATAAATATAACCAACAATTAAAATAAATAATAAAAAAATGAAGTATATGACACAGAAAAAAAGTTATACTGTATTTACAAAGAAGAGAAAGTAGAGCAAAAAAATGAACGCTTAGGTATTTTGAAAGTTTTGTTTTTTTGTGTTTTTTATGTACCATATGGAGAACAGATAACTTTTGCAAAGTGAACTTGAGTGGTTTCAACGGTCACCTCTGAAGGATCGATCAGAGGTGAGCTTTCGGTAACCCGTAAAAACTCCCCCTGCTTGCGACGAGCAGCAGGGCTGGGTGTTGCAGAAGGTGCCCCTTTACCACCTCCTACCACAGACAGTAGTTTTCCATCACCTAATAAACACGGACCAGGAATAATGATTTTTGATAGAGACAAGATAGTCAAGAAGACGGATAGAAAAAATGTATAAAAGCTAGACAATCTCTAATCTAATATACAACTACTTTATACTTAACACCATTATTTAAAAATATGTACTCCCTGTGCGAAATATTTTATTTACATCCATATTTGTGTGCTACACTGATAATTTCACTGTAAAAATGTTGAAGCCCCACCCAAAAATAAAATATTTGATAACTCTAGTAAAGCGTGTGTTTTTGATGTAGCTTTAACAGGAAGTTTAATAATATTTATTTGCTTGATTTTTTTTTGAAATTTTGAAGACAGGATATTTTCTAGCTAAAATATTTTGTAAAGCCTTTTCATCGTTATTCATACCTCCGACTCCTTTCTCCGGACTCTGTGGCGGACTTTCTGGTCGACCTCCAGCAGCAACGGCAGAGGATGGAGGGGGCGATTGATTACTACTGTCGGGGGCGGGGCTGGAGTCCTTGCTGACTATAGATGCGTTATTATTACTGCTGGGGTGAAGATGATGGGCTGTAGACAAGTCTCCCGTTGTATCCCCAGCGTCTGGTCCACTGGCATCAGCAACTTCACCCGATCTGAAAAACAAAAATACAGAGAAAATCAATACACAACTTAAATAAACAAATCAATCTGCACAATCTTTCATAAAACAAAAAAACGCATTCATTTTGAATTTTACAAAAAATAACTAAACTCGTATGATTTTCAATGCTTGCAAAAATACTTGCACTCCCACTCATAAACAAACATTCCGTCCATAAAAAACTACTTTGTTACCAATAAAATTTCAGAGAAAAAAATCATGTTGCTTTTAAAAACTGGCTTTCTGTTTAAAATTCATTAGCTCATTTAAAATTGGTTTTCGTTTTTAAAAAAAATCAAAATGACTCAATAATCTTTCATCCTTATTACAAGTCTATCTCAACTAAATCTGAAAAAAAAACCTAATAAATACTCTACACATTTTTCTTTATATCTGTTTTGAACATTAAATGCCAGAAGAAATATCAAACATGGCAAGATTCCAAGTTTTTGAAAGAAACAAGCTTATTCATTGGAATATTTTGTAGCTCTCATCTTTATCAACAATTCAACACGCTCTTAGAAAATGACGATAATAATCCTAATGATCAAATGAGGCATGAAAATGTCATAATCAACAGGAAATTGTACAAGGTTATTACGCACACGCCATGCTTAACTATATCAAGTTATATTAAAATTAAATGGACTTGTACGGAATTTTGGCAAGTTGAAAAACTTACTCTTTGCTCCTGTCTTCGGATTCCGACACCGAAGGTGGAATGTTACCAATTGGGTGAACTTCACTGCGCCGTGATTCCTGTCGGCTTTTGTACTCGTCCGCCGCCTTCGTGATGTGGTGAAGCCATCTACAACGAAAGGACAATTTTTTCCATTTAGCAAAAATAATATTTCACGAATCAAATAAATCAGTCATCAATATCAACGGAAAAGCAGCATAGCACAAGCTGTGGCGAACTGATTTATGAGGTTCAAATTAATTCACTCGTTGTTCTTCTCATCTCTTGAAAACACATACCTTGTAGCTTGATTCTGTACTCCGTTAAACACGTTCTTTATTGAATTTGTAGACATTACTACTACTACTACTACTAATATATTAAGTACCACAGGCGCAAAAGTTTGATACACTCTGTTTGCAAACTGCTAATAATATTTTCCAAACAATGAAAATAACTTTTCACACTAAACTGCCAAAACAATTTTTTGATTTTGAAAAAAGTTTCTCTAGTTTTGCTATGAAAAACCTTGCACGTCCGATTTGTTAATTTTAACTGACTTCATGGTCCACTGAAAGTATAAGCTTAATGTTGACGATGAATGATGCATACACACACAGCGCACCAAAAATACTAACTGAATCATTTCTCATGTTTACTCCTTTCTTTATTTTCTTACACGCCAACATTCTCACCACACCATGCAATCATATCGCCACTAACAGAAAAGATTTTTTTGCAATCTTCAACTATGTAGCTCTATATTTTTGACTTGGGTGTGTTGCAACGGTTTATTACCAAGCAGAATGATATAAATGTAATGTGCAGGAAATTCATTCCATAAACCCAAGCATGCATTCAGCACAAAGACTTGTATTTTTATTTTATTTTATCTTTGCGAGACTAGTCGGAGGAGGAAGGAAGAAAGATATAATGTGCAATAACTGATGTGATGATCGGAGACGTAAAAATACACTCCACATCTCTGATATTCTTAAGTTGATTTTGTAAAGCTTGCAAAAAAGAAAATGTACATACGTACACAATACACACAACTTTCCTCTACACACTCAACTTTCGAACAATTTTCCTCCATCTGCCAAGATTTTCATCTGTGAGATTTTCGCCACAGAGAAAATATGTAGACATTTCTAACCCGTGGTAATTTGACTTTTTAACGATTTAAACGAGCACTTCACGCGGCCACCATTTACAATACTATGCCAGCAAATCTGTACAGATGCCCTATATATTAGTTAGCATACATACCTATTATTATTATAGTTTTTACAGCAATTCCTTTATACTCCACACACAGACAACATAGTTTACTCAAACTTAATGATTATTAGACGAAAAAAATAAACGCTACTGTTTAAAAGCTAATGTGTTCCTCTTTCAATTTGAACTTGTTGGTTGTGTGGTAATGGAGCATGTGCTTGCGCCGTTGCGTCTGAACTTTTGACTGACTGACTGAAATATTCTTTTTTCGTTCGTACGGAGGAAAATCCCACGACAATGAATGACGATAATGTTGCTAGTTTCGTTTCGCTGCTCTTCATACATTGCCTCTCCCACATTTTCTTTGTACTGCCAACCAAACTAAACCATGACTACAGAGCTATCAGAGGAAAATAGATTATTAATAGAATCATGTTATTTTTGGTAAAAAAATATATTATCATCATTTTCAAACTCCACGCATGACACATACTATAATACTCTTCTTGTAAAATATCAACATCAATGATGCTCTTTTTCGGACATGCTCATTTTCTCTTTTCGTTTGTCAGTCAGCTCAACTCACAGCAAACCCACATTTTATCCAGTTTGACATTTAACAGTAACTTTTCTGGAGTAACAATAACAAAATAGAAAAGTGGAGTTTATTCAGCTTGTTTCCTATAAGTAGAGTGTTGGAAAACATTGAGATCATTAGTGCGTGTATAACAACATCACCAACATTTTTTTATTCTTCCTCTTTGCTGTGTACAACGACGAAAAACTGCACACGATGATTGCTTTATTAGAAAAAAATACTTTTTTTGCCCTTGTCGCTTGTGCTCGGCCTAATTAAATCATGTCAATGCGGTATTCTAACATAATACCACCGCACAAAACACCAACTACTATTAATCTTTTATTCTCTCCTTGGCTTTGTCTTGAAATAAAAAGGGAGACAAATATTTTACAGATTTGCTATCGCTTTATGGGCTAGCACTAATAATATGAGTTTTTTGAGTGACATTTTCATCGTGATCATACATGATTTGCTCAACATTATTGGTAAAATACAACCTTCATAAATCACCGATTCGCCTTGCTTGCCTCTTCGTTGCTGACTCATTCAAAAGCAAGCGTTGCCAACATGGCAAGCTATGTATATATGGCATGAAAACGGAACATAAATAGCAGAAAAAAGAGTTTTTAATGAAAATCAGCGCTATACTTACAGCGTCCTCTCTTCGCCGGTACCACACACCAACTCGAACATGAACGGAGTTGGCGACGTCTTGGAAAGTAGGTAAAATGCTCGTTTATCTACGCGACACAAAATGTTTAAAAACATTTAACGTTACTGTAAATAAGTAAATTTTCAAAATCCATTGCTACTAAAATTTTGAAACTTTATTTTACCTGCAGCAACTCTTGTTGCATGTAGAGTATTGAGTTTGATGATAGGTTTAGCTGGCGTCCTTTCTGCTTTCCCAGTACCCACATTATGCATTTTTAGCACATATCGATCATCAACTTTGAGTAGAAGAACTACCATGTCTTCCAACAAAACGAGAAGTACATCTTGCTGGTCTGACTTTACTCTGTCGCCTTTTGGCCGTTGTAATCTCCATATCAGATACCCGTCGTGTATTAGCTTATGTCGCGTAAAATCAAAATTCTATAATAAACAAATAAAATAAATTGACATTCTATCAAATTTTCAATAATACATTCAATTGATTTAACTTTTTGAACATTTTTTATTTTATCATCAATGTAGTTACCCTAAGGTCATTAAAAGCATGATCTGTTCTTTCGACTCCTTTCTCAAAATATGATTTGTCCAGCCTTTTCTGAATTTCCTTAAGTCGCGCCTCATCTTCAGCCTCTTTCTTGGCATAGTTGACGCTCGTCAGGATCTCTTTGCTCAGCTCTAAAGCTCTCTGCAGATTATTGTACTCAATGGAATCGGCCGCGGTGCAGTTGCACAAACTTTCAAACAACAGGGGATATTTCGTTAGTCGTTGCATCACTGTTGGAATCATGTCCTTGATTCCCAAACGACGACAAACAGGATTTGACTCTGCCTCCGTCAAAAATGCGTGGAATTTCATATCTCGCTTCCGCTTCTCCCGTAAATGCTCTAGGCCAATTTGCTGCCGAGCACAGAATGTCGATGCAGCGGTTTTCAGTTGTTCACCTCTTTCTCCATCAAACTGTGCATCACATTTCAAAATATATATTTTTATACACAAACAATATATTTGACAACCAAATAAGTGTTTCACTTAAAAACAGAAATTTGATATTGATATTTTACCATTTCCAACAGCACCGGGCCAATATCACCAACCAATGGATTTTCAGTTCTTTTCTTTTTCAACGAGCAATTGAACTGGTCATGAATGTCTAGAATTTCTTCCAAGTTTGGAAATAGGAGATTGATCAACTCGGACGATAACAACTGCTGACTTTTGATCGGTCGGAAAAACAGACGATCCATAATCTTCAACTTGCGAACATACAACCGCTCCGTATGACAAAGTTCTACGAAAAAAAGAATGAAACATGTTGTTATTTCGCCTGGCTTCACGTTGACATGCTAAAAAGTTTTGTTGACAAGTTTTCCAACAAAAAGAATTCGACAGGCCATTTAGCGTAAACAATCTAGACAGGATGATGGCCGCTTTTCACGATATACTCTGCTATTAATATTAACAGATATCTACTTTTGTCTATGTTCTTTGTAAAAGATTGAAAAGAAAGAATAATAGTAGACATCCAAATGGAAACAAAAAAGTTGGTTTGCTCGTTTTTTGTACAAAAGAAAAGTAGTAGGATTAAATGATATAATCTGTAAAAACACACCGTTAAGAACTTCTTGTCTCTTCTTCTCCACCCGATCCAGTCGGCTGAGAATTTCTTCGGGAACATCACTGGTCCAGTCGGGAGGATCTTGCTCTACTTCGATATCACTGTCTCCCTCCCACCCAGGGAAGGTTCGGTTATATGAGGAATCGTTAATGACTTCGGAATGACGAACAGGATTTTCAGGAGTTTCAGAATCACGATCACGACGGTGGTAGTACGGTTGATGCGTTACCAGCTCCAAAGAGGAAGATTTTGGGCTATCCAGACTTCTAAAGAGAAAAAATGACAAATAATAATGAGTTTGCATGTTTCTTTGCAATCTTTTTAATGTCCATATTGCTAGACTAGTTTACAGTTCATTACTTACCGTGCGGAAAGGCTGGAATTGGAGGAACTACCAGAGTTGGCATCTGAGAGTTGACGTTGATTATCGAGATCGACATCACTACAAAAGAAAAAGAAAAATTGCAATTTAGTACAGGGAAGTTTTAAAAAACATTTTTTTCAAAGGATTCTAATACTCGGACCATTATTGAATCTGAACTTCTTACGACTCAAAAACAAATACAAAATCAGATTCTTCGGAATCAGACATTTTTACACTTCCAAGTAAACACTGAGAGCTACTGGGTATATTTGATACGTACAAATAAGCTCCTCTGTTACAAATCACACGAAGATAAAAGAAGTGCCCAGTGTCGTTAGTTTATTGTAAGCTCAAATGTTGAGCAGTATAAAATGACATACATTCAGGCAAGTCACAATTATCTCACACATTCATCCACATTTATTTACAAATTATTTTATTTCAAAGTCAACCCTGATATCTATACATATGCGTAGTTTCATGCGTAAAATATATACTAATTAAGCTACATTCACGATTGAACTTAAATTCTATTCACGTCAAGCTATACTACAGATATTACTAATATGTCTTAGTGGAACTCATCCATGTAAAAAAATATTTTTTTACATGCTCGCAACTAAGGAAATAAAATACCACATTCAAATTTAAAAAGGCCATGGACGCAGTCAACATGGTTCATAAATCAATTAATTCACATGGCATGTCATCACCATCCATAGCTCACTAATCCATCGCTACTTCTCAAAAAAGTGAATGTTTACGCTCAGAGCGACACTTAATTATTATTTTCTTGCAGCCATTTTATCACAAATATCTCTTGACGGACTGATGAGAAAGCAAGCAATCGCATCCTTGTTAATTAGTCCTTTATACGCCTAAATCAACTTTTTTCTACATTTTATGAATGATTTTTATAAAAGTATCTGAATCTCCAAAATTATGGAAATATTTAACAAGCTAGATAAAAATAGAATGAAGATATGGGAATGTGTTAGTGTTGTACACAACTATCTGCCACCCACCACACATGCATGCAAGCCTGCATTATTGTACGTTGTCGTGATTAGTAACTGCAGACTGCTGTAGCACGCAAACAAGGGTGAAAGAATTATTCTCTTATTTAATGAAAATGCACATAGCAACAAAAATCCTCGAAAATGCTATCAACCATTAGCATCTATTCATTACCTACCTGACTTTATTGGCATATATGTATCTATCGTCGGCATCTCATTTCTCTCCGCACACGACACGGCAGACCTTGCACGAGGCCGTCAGGAACATCATTACTCCTTCCTCTTATTTTCCACTTAGAAATTGAAGGGTGGAGTGAAGCATGTGTGTTGTGTGTGGAACAAACTCAATCGAATGGAATCATGAAGTAAATGAGACGTTTTCTGTTTAAAAAAGCTAAGACAGCTTTGATTCTTCTTTTTTTTTAAATACAACGATGCTGATGATCGTGTAGTATGTCTCTTACTTTTAATGCTTTCCTTCTCATTCCATGACTTGTACTTGTATGAGCATATTACTTTACTCTTTTTCATACCGCTCCCTACTTTACTGGAGAAGGAAATTCTGCTAACTCAACGCCAGCCATTCTACCACCCTTTTTTCTTATCTGATCTTCTTTCTTCTCTAATCGAATCTTTTTTTTTACAAATACAAACCCATTACATCAATACAAAGCAGAGATTTCAACGGCTGCTGTTGCTGCAAACACAAGAGCAAAACGCAGGAACATATAGAGTAAGAAAAGGGAGTACTAGTTGGATTGGAAGAAGAGAAAATTTATTACATTTTTTTATGTCGTGTGCATGCATTTTACAAGAGGAACGTGGTGCGTGTCTGCCATTGATGACGTGAAGAGGAAAACTTAACCCTTTTTTCTCTCAATCTCTCAGGTTTCCCATTTTTATAAAAAAACTATCAGTAATATATGCTATGCATTTAAACAGCCGCTACTTTTTGATATATGCAAGCGTATGTACTAAATTATTATGCATTATGCATGTCTTTGTCATATAATCTAGCATTGAGTAAGTAAAAAGAAAGTGTTTTTGATCAAGGAGCTAAGCAAACGACAGAAAGCGGAAGTGGCAGTCAACCTTAGTTATCTTTTAAACCCCCAGCAAAAGTTTCAACAATGCGGTAGCAACTGTAAGCGATGACAAGTCAAGAGTTTGTATTTCTGGTAGGTTTTCTGTTTTGGAGAAAACATATAAAACAGTTTCTAGTCAAACATGATAATATCGTCTCCACTTTCTTGCAGAAAAAAACGGTTAGACAGTTGACTTTAGTATGCAAACAGCATTTTGACTACACAGTGTGGCATCACCACACCATCGCCGCAGTACCGCTGTCATTATGGCAAAACGGAAACCTGGGAGGAGACATCATGGAGTACAACAATGTGCTGTTGTTGTTGTTGCTATTCAACCAACTTCCGCCGCAGCTAAACTCACTGCTACGACGCTGCCTATTCCAAAAAAACACACACGCACTATTATGTATGTAAGCTTGTAGAACATGAACCGGAAGGAGTAGTAGAGAGAATACCAATGACTTTATGGCATGACTTGAGTTTATGATAACGATGACGATAGAGACACTTTTTGCTTGCTTGTGAGAAGATGAAAGAAGAGAATCCCTAATTACTTTTACCACCTTCATGCATACGTTTCCCGTCTGAGAATGGAATGCCACTTGCTACCATCTCCATTCTCCAGCTGGTACCCTTACCAAGTACAGAGCGTTGACAAAGTAATTCAAGTAATTACACCACCTGCTGTGTCGTATATGAACAACCATCTGCTCTGAAAGAGCTGCTTAGAGTTTAGATGACACGATAAGACGCTTCAGTAAAGTATTATACAGTACATATGCGTACACGGGCAGATTTCACCATTTTTAAACCTACAAAAAATTCTTCACTTACAAACAAGTAGACGAGTAAATAATGGCAAAACGCAAATGATATTTAGTTTAGGGACAGTTAACCAACCAC
Organism: Sinhomidia bicolor; assembly: GCA_027743785.1. NCBI lineage: Eukaryota > Metazoa > Arthropoda > Collembola > Entomobryomorpha > Entomobryidae > Sinhomidia > Sinhomidia bicolor. Next base: position 19,352 of record JAHZMT010003123.1, read on the forward strand.
CCCTCCAGCAGCACATCACTAACGACCATCGATTCAATAGATCAATACTTGAGTTGTAATGGTAATAGCGCCACTCTTTTCGCATTTACATTTCACACGTCGTAATGTGTCATGGTGTTCATGAATAAACGATTATAATACCGGCACCATAATGTGAATCCACAAAGGTACATGGTTTTAAAAGGATGAAAGTCTCATCAAAAGTTTCCTCCGTAGTTGTAGTTACATTAGTCTCATTGGAAAATCTTTTGTTTGTATGAAAAAGAGATGAAAAAATACCGACTGTGCAGAATTACTTGTTTTAGCAAAAAAATCTTGCCTAAAAATTCAAAAACATCATGTCACTCATAAAAGCAGATGGTGGGTTTATGTAGCATAGTAAATTTTGTACAGATGCTCTTTTAGAACAATGGCAATAAAATGGGATCGTTTGTTGATTTTACCCACTAATAAAAAGAATGCTATTATTCCATAGTGTAGTGCTGCCGTTTGAAATTCGCAACAACCCAAACAATTGATTGGGATCATCCAGTTGGTGTCGGCTGTTAAGAAAAACGTATCTTCTTGGAAACAAAACATTTGCCCAAACAATAATAATTAAACTCTTTTACAAGACAAATCTAATAACTCCAATGCAAATAACTTAATTGTAACTACAAGCAACTAGTGATGGAAACGTGTACACGAATGGTCAAATCGTGTTACGTTCGTTTTTTAGGTTGTACACGATATGAAACACGGAAAAGTGTGTTCGTGTACAAACATTTGTTTCGTGTTCGTTTCGTGTTTCATTAAACACGATATACACTTCGTGTACACGCGTTTTTTAAAAACAGGCAAATTTACATACCTGCAAACCTGATTCATACGTGACAAATATATCTGTTGCGAAATTTAAATACAATTGTTTATGTATGACAAATTTATTTAAAGTCATTGCACCTGGTTGAAAAAATCTTAATTATTTGCATGTTTATCAATTAGTAAAATAAAAAATAAGCGTAATTTTCTGGAATTTTGTGAATTTAAAAAACGCGTGTTCTGCATTTGTGTTCGATTCGTGTTTCACTGTACACGATATTTACCGTGTTTTTGTACTGCCATTCGTGTCCGTGTTTTGCTGTACACGATGTGCACACGACACGGGTTTTCTCCGTGTACACACGTGTTCGTGTACAGTTCGTTTCGTGTTTCACTGTACACGATATTTACCGTGTTTTTGTACTGCCATTCGTGTCCGTGTTTTGCTGTACACGATGTGCACGCGTGTTCGTGTACACGATTCCATCACTAGTATCATCTCTGGTTTGCTTTAATGTGCACAGTCTAGCCAGGTGATGGCAAGCGCTAGGGAGGAACCCATGCATGGACAAAATATACCTACACTGTGTTCTGAATATGAAAAAAGCATCAATAGGAAGGTTGATGTGTATAAAAAAGAGTATTTAAAATCTACTTATATGTATTTAGGTTAAGAAATGCTATAAAAAATTAAGTTCTGAGATTGCCATTTACCTTTCTTACTACACTTGGTCACAGGTAGAGTTGGGAATGCCCCTTCCTTCGTGCTTTTGTTGAGTTGGGGGTAATGATAGCATTAAGGGAGCTAAAATATTTTACTCAAGTAAGTTGAGTGAACTAAGTAATTTGCATTTAAACTAAGTGCATTCAATATTCTGTCCATCATAGTGCGCGACTGACTTACTAGATATGCATCCCACATGCCCCAAACGTTAGAAATGGACGTATTGTGCACCGTAGTCTTTGATTAATTTCCAATTCAGTCAGAAAAAAAATATATTTAAAAAATCGACCATTATAACAATTATAATGTTTCTGAATTTTGAAAAGACAAGTCCTTTATTGACTAAATTTCGTTTTGTTGATACCGATTAAAGTAACACAATCAAAACCTGATTGATGTAGTATAAAGAATACCTATTTGAAAGTTATATTTTGTGAAAACAAACAGATTTTTATTTGAGAAAAGCTAACCAATTGCCAGCTAAAAATCAAACTTGCTTTTAACAGTAAAATTTGACGATACAACAAAGTTTAAACGGCTGCAATCATGTAATCATGTCAAAAATCACTTTTGTAGGAAAGAATTTTCGGTTTAATGTAGAAACTATTTATAGAATAGTAGTTGTAGAATAGTATAGTTCAGAATAAGCCAATTACCAACGCAACGTTCAGGACATGTGGAATACATACCTGGTTAGTGGTTTTAGCATATATAAATACACACAATGTTTTATGTATTATGGGCATAAATTTTCACGTCCATACATATCAACGTAAATCAAACACCTAGTGAGAAAATCTTCAACTGAAACAAGCTACCTTAGAATTTCAACGACAAATTATTATTACTCGTCTGATACAAAATACAGGTGAAAAATGTTAGAAGAATTTTATTTTTACAATCTGTACTCATCTTAGCAACTTAACAAAAAATATCAATACAAAACGTAAACTAGTAAAGACAATACAAGCCTTCATTCCTACCAAAATAACGACAAGTACAGCAATGAACACTTGAAATAAAAAATTTCTGGCGTACACAAACATTTGCAGATAGTTGTTCTATAGCTTTCTTTACTTCAAAGTAACAATAAACAATAACGTAAAAGTAAAAACTAAATGCTGCACTAATTTATTTCCCCAAAGATAATTTCGATTTAAATTTTTAAGCTATTTACGGAACCGCATTTTATATGATATTATATCAAATCATTGGAAGAATCTTGTCACAAAATGTAAAAAGCTACCCATGTTGCTCAAGTGCCAATATAGTGCTTTGTGCCCGTTTCACATTTAAATTTGGAGGGCTAATTCCTATGCGACGAAAAGCAAACAAAGTGAGCATACTACAGATTTGTAATAGAACTGATTACGAATGGACTTTTGATTTGAAAAAAATTACATACGATATTTCTCTTTAACAAAAGCATCGAAAAAATCTACAAAAGCACAGAATGTCTAACAATTTTTACTAAGTAGCAAAATATTGAGCTACTTTATGTGAATGTCTGTGTCTGTCCGTCCATCCGTCCGTCAACACGATAACTCAAAACTATACCAGCTATTCAAATTATGTTTTCATTAATCGATATTTGACCTTAAGGGTCAGCCCTGGTACTATTTTCAAAATCATGGCTTAACGAAAACTGTTAATAATTAGCCGTCTTTACTCGCATTTTTGTATAACTTTAACAGAGTACGTTGCACAGTAAACAGCTGAGTAATGATGCCTAATTATTCACCGGTTATCAGGGACAAATTAATTTTAAAAGAAAATAAGACGTATAGTGTGCTGGCAGTTAAGAATGTTTTATTTGTATTTTTTCAGTTAGTTGCGAAAACTAAAAGAGCGTTTGTGATGATTAAAATCCAGCATACAGTCCTAACAGAAAATAACAGTTTGGAAAATATATTTTAATGTAAAGGAGATATATGAAAAGTGATTCATTTGCAGATTAATTTTACAGTGTAGCAATGAGCATAATACATATGGCTTTAAGTTATTTTAAATTTAAATTTAAACATTTATTATTACACGATTACGTATATAATTTGTTTATAAACACATTACCTGGTAAAATTACTTTTAAAAACAACTACCTAAGCAAAGTCATATTTACGTACAGTATAAAAATTCCGTGTCGTTACTGTCTTTTTTCCTTGCAAATTTCACAACTGAAGTTTCTGTTAAACATTTGAAGCCTGATATCGTCTTCCAGGCGTAAACATTCTGTCGCAAAAAATCAGTTCATAAGTTTAAATTGAATTTGCCATGTTTCTTAAACAGCACAAAGCGTTAGTACAACACATTATTTACAAGTAAATGGTCTTACATACGAAATGTATTTATGGTGCAGGAATATACAATTTATAGTTTTAGGAATTTCAGATCCTTTTATTCCGATTTTATATGAAAGACGAAATACTTGAATGCATAGATTTTGTGATTAGCAAATAGATAAACTAACTGTTTTCCGTGTACTATTATATTAAGAATACCAAATTCCAGTGTTGAACAAAGGACAATATTGCTTCTGTTTGTGAAGTAATAACCCAATATGTACTTTACGAGAGAACCCATTCGACAATAGGTAAATTATTTTATTCTAATGTAATGTAGAAGCTTAAATTCTACACTTTATTCTTCATATTTTGAAACACTGATACTCAAAACTCAAAAATGGGTTTCGAGTCCCGAATTTGTAAAGTAGGTAGAATTACACATGTTACAAGAATATGGCCTTTGCAGTGTATGGTAGCACCTTATATGAACGTTTCTGCATTCAGTAGTACTAAAACCCTTTCCGCATATCTCACAGGTAAATGCCTTTTCCATTGTGTGTAACCGCATGTGTCGGTTGACAACCGAAAAGTTTCTAAAGCCTTTGTCACAAGGCTTTAGAAACTATGTTCAAATGACTCTTCAACTCTTCTTTACTTTTACATCTGAAGTTACACTGTGGACACTGATGTGGTTTTTCATTTGAATGAGTTTTGTGATGGCGAACCAAATGACCAAATGTTTTAAACTTTTTTTCACATATGGAGCACTTATGTGGTCTTTCGTCTGTATGGGTTAGCAGATGCTTTTTTAAACGAGATTTGTTCATCATTTTCTTGTCGCAAATACTACAATTGTACTTTTTTTCGGCATCGCCCAAATGAGTCGTAAAATGACAATCACGTTCATTTTTTGTAACAAAGGGTTTGTTGCAGTTGTAGCAAGCGAAATACTTTTCACCAGTATGACGCCTGATATTAACTTTAAGTTTGTATTTTCCCATTAATATCTTGTCACACAAATTGCATGAATATCGGATTCCCAGATGAACAGACTGCTCGTGAAGTTTTCTTTCATTGCTGGAAAGAAAGTTTAGATTACAATGGTTGCATTTATACATCGTTTTCAGTGTATTCCGGAATACAGCTTTGTTTTTATAAACGCATTAAAGTTACTAAGAAATAGTAGGCCCGTATAATTGTGTTGGTGTGCTTTCTTTTATTGAAATA
>JAHZMT010003124.1:0-13126 GCA_027743785.1 Sinhomidia bicolor
TGTTGTTGAGGTGGGTTTTGTTGTTGAGGTGGGTTTTGTTGTTGAGGTGGGTTTTGTTGTTGATTTTGTTGGTTTTGCTGAGGGTTCTGTTGTTGAGGGTTTTGTTGTTGATTTTGTTGGTTTTGCTGATTGTTATTATTATTACTTGTTGATGGTCGAAGTGGGACTGTTAATTAATATAATATATACACACATATAATTATTAAAATTTACTGACTTCGTACTAAATTGAAATTAAACGATTGTGTATAAATTTCTTTTTACATGTAAAGTAAAGTCGCTCTTGAGGTTTCACGGGAACCGCTGATGCAACGGCTGCGGCAAATGCCACGATAAGAAATCCCAGGATTATTTTGTTCATTTTGATTTTTTGTAGAGTTACTCGCCCAAGACTGTAATTTCCAACTTGATTGTTGAACCAAAATTGTAGATCGAATGTGATTTATCGCTAATTAGCAATCACTTTATATATTTTTTGGAAAAATCCGTTATGCACCTCTTTAAACTTGTATTTGACTTTCCATGGAATGACGTCCCCATCAACACACGCGTGTCGCTTTTGTCGCGCCGTGTAACAGACATTCTTGAGTAAACATTTCAAATTTTTTGTATCAATAATCAAAAGAAATCATTATCATTTATAAGAATTTTGCTCTAGACAAACATCCTGAATTAATGTACCTCAGCAGCAGTTCCTGTCCATCACTTTGTTCAATGATGATTCATCCACCAAATCCACCTCAACATGGCCAATATTTGCAATTTGAAACAATGATCTAAAATATCCAAATTATCAAATATGTAGCATATTATCCATTTCTCCAGCATGAACGTGTCCGTGACATTACTTTTTCAATTGTCATTGCGGTGAGGAATATGAAATGTAACTGCACGCAAGTTTTACGGTATTTATGAATTAAGCATTCAATTTAAGTAACAACATTATTCAGTGTAATATATCATTACACACATATTTAGTACATTAAAAATATTAAACCAAAGCAAGGCTAAACTCATGTACGTAATAAATATTGCTACACGAAATAGGTAAATAACTTTTAAACCGAAATTTCTTCTTTTAAAAATTCATTATTAACAATACATTTATTTCATGATTAATATTTTCTCTTTTTGCAATGGTATACACAGTGTAGTGAGGAGTGTGTAAATAACTAATTTATCAATGTCAACAATTTCAAAATATGTACACGTCCTTATAACAATAATAGGAAACCGTGTACATTCTATATTTTTGTATTTAAAATTACATATAATATAGTACGTTAATGATGATGATTATTTAATAGTCTGTAGTAATAATAATATTGCAATATCCGTGTACCGCTAGACGTTTCTATTTTTACAGAACATTACTATACGAATAATTCCACTGCTAGCAAACTATAATTGCAATTGATACCATTTATATACACATTATATATTTCAATAAAGCTACCTATAAATCTGCATACTGAATAATACGGGTTTAAAAAGAAAATTTTCTATTAAAACAAATGAAAACTAGTTAAAAAGTACAATCTGTAGTATGTACTTGTTATCCGTGGCTGTATATAACATTTTAAAATTATTATTTCCACAAGGTCATTATTTATGTATACGATTTTGTTTTCAAAAATACGTCCATTTTTCTGTTCAATCTATTCATCTTTACACCTATAAACCTTATTACTTACAAACTATTTGAATCAGTGTCTATTTTCGTTAGTCATCAAATTTTAGTTTTGAAGTGGAATTTCATGAATTTGTTAAAACTATATTGAATTTATTAAATGCATTTATGTCATTTTTGTAGTATCAGGCGAATTTTTTCGTGGAGACGACATGAATCTAAGTCTATATTGCTACCTTTTTTATATCGCACCAAAACGAAGACTTTAAGGATACGCCAGTAAAATCGTTAACGAGTCATTAATTCAAAAAAGAACATTATTGGCCTGCAATACTACGTGATACTAATGTAGGTACTTAAAAATTAACAAACCATTACCAAATGTAAAGGCATATTAAATAAGTATACTTGAAATATTATACTGTGGTAAACACTGGGCATTGATCTTCTTCACAACAATTATTTCAGAACTTGTTAAACAAAAAAAGACTCAAACCAGCAAAACCATTAAAATACTATACTTTGATGAATGTAATAAACAGGAACTTTATCATAACGCTAAAAAGCCTTTTACAGCAAAATTCTTCAGTTTTTTTCACCGCACAACTGAAGAATGTGCTGAGCACATTATCAAACAACTTTCCACTAAACAAACAAACGCAAACGTTCATAAAAATGGCATTCGGTAAAATGTTTAAAAGGTATAATACTAGAAACTATTTACGGATAAAATTTTATGCCTTTGTCCTTTCTCGTATGTAAAAACGCATGAAAGTAAGTATTATGTCATTTTCCTGCACCCTGAAATATCATACCTATCTAAATATTTATAAATTCAATATAATAATATGACATGAACCAAAACTGCACTGTACACAAAATTAAAAACGGCGAGGAACGCTATTTACAATAAAAGTTTGCACAGCACAAAGTTTTTGTTGACACACACTTTTGTCTTTAGTTTCTGATTTAAAAAAACAACTATTTACCACTGGACACAGAAGTAACAGACTGTTGTTGCTGGAGCCTGTGTAAAAATCCTGCCGCAGAATTTCCACCGGCCGTACCCCCGTTCTGACAATTGACAGGGTTGATACTTGTCTTGTTTAATGCAGTGCTGCCGGTAGTTGTATTGGTGTTGGTGTTGATAAGAGCCTTATTAGCATTACTGTCATTATTCAACGTGATAATTTTAGTATCAGTCTCAATATTACTTCTGTTGTCACTATTATGATCCCTTTCTCGAAAGAAGCCTTGTTTTGTTTTGCACTCTCGGATTGTAACGGTCATGTCACAAACTGTGACATCCGTAATAACAATTTGATCCGCGAGAGGCTGTCTATTAAGCCAGTACTCGGCAGGTAAAGCGTTGTTATTTTCTTCGGCGCTGCTACCTCCAATACTGCCGGTAGTGCTGCCATTGTAGTTATTGTTTTCTTCTCGGAATGACGATGGGACTGAGGGGATGAGTGATGGGGGAGTGGCAAGCATATTTCCACCGCCTACGACTACTCTTGACAACTTTCCATTTTGTAACGTTGGGGTGGACGTAATATTATTACTGGTTTGTTGATTTGAAGAACCGCTCGTAGTGTGAATTCCTGCATTTCCTCCTCCTGTTCCTCCGCCACTTGAGGTATTTGAAGCTGTAGAATGTTTTCTTTCGATGGTTGCTTTTGCAGGAGATTTTGTCGAACGATCTTTGTTGCTTTTCAATAACGCCCTAGCTTCGTCGGGATCAAATTTTGATTCCCTTTTCGTACTAAAATGATAGGGATCCTTTTCCTTTTGAGGTTTAATGTGATGCTGATGATGGCTAGGGGAAGATGAGCCTCTGGCTGTAGCACTACTGGAACCAGTTTCAGTTATGGAGGAGGTAGACTTGCTACTATGGTACGATGTCGTGGACGTAGATGTTCTGGATACTTTGGCTGGAGGGGATGAGGAGGAATCACGGCTTTCTCCGCCAGATTTGTTCGCGTTGGCGTGTTGGGTTGGACTAGATTTTGGTGTAGTGGTGATGGTCACTCCGATTTTACCAGATTCCCTGAAAGAAAAGGTATGATTACGTTAAGTGTGTTGGTTTAAATGATAAATTACGAGAACATTTTATACAAATTATACTGTCAGTATCTTACTTGATGACTTCGGCTTTTCTCTTGAGCGCCTCTTTTCTGGGTGACTTTTCTTTGTACGATGCTACCTCCTCTTCTGATTCTTCAGAGTCTGATGAAGGCGAATTCGATTTCAAACGGGATTCGGCGGCTTTCACTTTTGGTGACATTGGAGAATTGGATCTGTTCCTGTCACGGTCCCTCTAAGAATTTTTTTAAAAGCACAGTTTAAATTAAAATCTTTGTTGGTGTATAAAAAGTAAAAAATATTTACAAAAACAAATTATGCATTTACCGCTGGTGGCTGTCTATTCTTTGGTTTTGGACCTCGTTTATTTGGTGTTTGGTTGGAATCATTTCGTCAGATGTTGACTACATGAAAAATATTTTTAAAATGTCAATTGAGTTTAATAAAATTATCGCATTATATTGCAAAGATATCTCTTTCTGTTAGTTTGAAGCTGCACTGTTTAGTGATTCTACTTAGCTCTACGTATTAAGTATTGTCAAGCAGACGCTTTTCAAACTTGCAATGCACGATTCTGCTGTTGTGCTCTATTGTTACAAATAGCTAAATAGCTTTTCAGTCAAAGTTACGTTTCTTATTGCAGTTTTTGTGGAGTACCCGATAAAGTTTGATCTTGAGACCTTGGAGCTTCTCTTTCCGATACAGTTTGCACACTTGTCAAGTTACCCCTTTGCTCTTTTGCAATAATAATGATAATTCTATTTGTTAATGTCAACTTGTGAATTTCCCCAAATTTCCACATTCAAAATCACTTAAATATATAATAATATATTTAAATCTAAAAGAAATCTTTAGGTTGTTTGTCTGCTGTGATAATACTGTCCAGCAAAATGAACAATAACGACAACGACACGTCGACTAATGACGATTTCTCCAATACATACAGCAGCCAGTTTGAATAAAATGGATAGACAAATTGCCACAGTAAAAAGCAACTGACAGCTCTACCATCTACTACAGCCAGTAATAATAATTGATTTTTTCCCTAAATTCCTAATACAAAATTTCAATGTCACGTTATCGATCAATAATCTGCTAAATTATTATTATTTTTTACTCTTATTTCAATAAATGTTGCACGCGATTTGAAAGCCCATCGATCAAGGCAAAAATATTATACGTTGTAGAAGAAACATTAATATATCTTTTTCTCTTCATCAATATCCTTCCTGTTAAAGCGTCAACCTATGTACCACGAAAACAAAACATACTAAATCCAAAAGAGATATTATAAAAAGCTAAGGACACATTATCATTCTACTAACTGTCCGTTTCAATCCGACTTCTTTCCTACTTTAATCCTTGTTTTACTTGTGAGCAATAATGGAAAAGCAAAAGAAAGCAAAAAAAACTCTTCCAACAAACCACCACTGCCACCATCAAATGTAAATTATAGGATTATTATACAGAAATGACCCTTTTAAATATTATAGGACACGGGGAAACAGCAACACAACGAGCACGACGTGGTGAAAACACACAACACAATGTTTATTTTGTCCACATAATAATAGTATACAATGATAAAATATAATTGGGCAGTAGTAATATCCTAAACTTGTGAGCTACGATTGCTATAATTACTTTATTAAGGACATGAGTAAGTGAAATTTGGTTTGGACATGGACCTATTTTTTACATTGTATGTGATACTATTTTTACATGTCGTGTATACTGGAAATAAGTAGCAGTGGAGACACTGACAATTTTTTCCAGCCAACTGAACAGTATCCCTTTCTCTGCTTTCCCCGTCGTCGTATTAGTGTTCTGACAGACTTGACTACTTTTATCCGTGTTTCTTAGCTGTTCAATTAGGTATGACACAATAATATCTTACGTGTTAAATAGGTAGGTTTGTTGCTGAATTTGGATTGTTTTGTAGATGACGATGATATCCCGTCTCGTCTTTTCCTACTACTACTACTACCACCACCGCTCACTCACTTGTAGTACAAACAAAACAGTGTTCTATATATTGGTAGTTGTCTATATGATGTGTAGAAAGAGAAAATCGCAACAAAACTAAAACTCCTCCAGTAAATGCCCGTTGTACGCAACGCACATAATACAAGTACAAATTCACTCCCGTTTTCCAGAGAGTTCAGTCCAGCAGAACTACGCCACCACCAATGCCAACAGTTTTCCTGTTACTTTTTTTAACGTGCAAACGGTTCCAACATAATATTTGTAACGCATACATAGATTCATTTATATATAGACACCATCATCGCGCGCACACACATAAATACACACACAAACAGTCCCAACCGACCGAGCCGAAATGTCCTTCAAATTGTTCATCAGTAGCAAAGGGAGAAAAATATCGCCAAGAAGTAGGAAGAAAGCATATTATTAAAAATATTTTTTTTCTCGGGGTATATCTTTGCTATTCCCACCACCTTTCTTCTACTTGTTCAGTAATATTATTTAACTACTGCTGACTGAGCGGAAGATGAAGACTATATACAGAGTGTTATTTTATGTTGGTGGTGGATTTTCTTGATGATGATAATGATGAGAATATAAGAGGAGTTTCTCAGGTTATTAGAGAAGCAGGAACAGGAACGGGGAAAATACGTCTAGAAAATCCTATTCATCCAGAGCAGCAGCATCAGCAGAACAAGATGAACATAAAAGAGCATCAAATAGGAGGTGATATTATAGGCAAATATAGAGTTTTGAAACTAGATAGACGTGTTGAGTGAGTTCAGGATTTGCATTAGCACCACTCACATGATGTGAGAGTGTACGTAACAATAATAATAAGCGTGAGTAACTAGTATACAGTACTTGAGAGCTGGATGTTTTCATGTGGAAAGGAATACAGATTTTTTTAGAGGATACACAGCAGCAGTCGAGAAGGAAAAGAAGATGAGGATTCCTCACAGCAGAGAGGAGAGGATCATCATTATCATCATTGAAATAAATTTTTAACCTGCCTGTATTCTCGCTACATGTCTGTTCCATTTTGATATGAGTTTGACTGAGTCAGTCGGTTGATGAGATGTATGTGTATATAATATACCTATAAACATCTTGTAATCATACATTTTTTTACTGTGAGGTACGCTGCTGAGCTGAATCATAATGGATGATATAAAATTTATACAAGTATGTATGTAAAATGTATGAAGAAGGAATCTCCTATATTCAATGCTGGCTGATTATTAATAAAGAGCGTGTGGGCAAGCGTTCTTTAATTTTTCAATTGCAGTCAGTCTGTCTGTACGGCCGTTTTTATAAGAATTTCAGATTAATTACTCAGATTTTCTTGCTTTTTGATTGGCAGAAACAAGCTATATGTAATATTTTCTTGCCTTTCGAAAGCTTGGCAAAGTAATAAAATAAATAAATCCCGTGAATGTCATTATCTATAAGCTATATTAATTAAGAATTAACAAAAATACTGTTTCTGCACCTCAAAATCGTGTAAATGTAAATTTTTTCAATTAAAATTCAAAAATTACATTTTTAGACGCTTCAATATTTTCAAACAATCCGTCCTTTTACCACAAAATTTCCATTCTAAATATTTTCCATTATTTTATCTTATCAAGTATGGCAGGTGGATAAATGTATGGGTAAACTTGTCCGCAAAAGTATTACATTAAATTATTTATTTGTATTTACCTTTCAAATTATATGCTCCTTTGCTACAATTGTTGTGCCCTTAACAAACAAGGGTTTGATGATGAGCATAAAAATTCACACATTTTGTGTGAGTCGGATATTTTATCATTATGTTTAATATATAAGCAAAAGTAGGTAATATCAAATTGCCTTATAAATGCCTATAGTTTTTTTGTATTTTATCGCTACTTGTGAAAAATACAACGATGTGTGTATGTATTTAAGAGAGAAAAAAGTATACGAAGTATTCCGACATGGTACGAGTACGGCCTTCTTCACATGACTTCATAATATCATGATCATCGCGATATTATTACTATATTGTGTGTAAACAATTCTATCGCTGTAACTTATACCATCATGCCTTTATAAAAATATTAGCCGAAGCGTTCATTAGCAGAATCGACTGGACTTTTAGTCAAGCTTGCTTTGCCACATAGTCTATGTAAAAACATAAATACCTAGGTATATGCCTGCATATATTATTTCAAACAGTTTGTTTTTTTAAAACTAAAAGCACAACACCAACAGCGAATGCAATACCACAAAGAATCATCATGAAGCACAATGATGATTGTAGACAATAATGCATAATATTGTATGTGAGCTACCTTTACCCAAACACTTTGTAACGAATCCGCCTAATTATTTTGTGCATACGTTTAGGCAATTCTCTAATCCCATAGTACAATACAATGTAGTAGTCTAGTCGTAGTAGTAGCTTGTAAATATGAATAAAATTCAGAGGGATTGTATGGTATGTATATACATATTATGTGAAATGCCAACAAACAACGAAATGGAAACTTGTTGTGTTGCAACTTGCAAAACAATGGTCACCGTCATCATGATAATTTAATGATATAATTTTGCGTGCTTGAATAAGTCAGTTTGGCTCAAAAAAATATTTGAAAGATGATGATATATTGAATGTTGCACATTATTGCGATATGAATTTTAATAATTAATGTTCTTACGCAAAGTTGGGAATTCACAGGCTATATGTGAACACATGTACATACATCTGTACAGGAATTTGGAGTTGTGAGTAATTAACCATCTTCATATGATTTAGTAGGTTTACGAGAACTTAGTATGAATAATTAAATTTAGGAATCAAGTAGTCCTGCATTTTTGTTACGCATGAGCTACACTAAAGCAGCCTAGCGCAGCATGAAATAGGTAGAATCTTGCCTATCAATATAATTTTAACTGTCTAGGCACTACACATTTACTACTATTATCATATACCATTAAATAAAAAAATGTTTGCATTTTAATCATTTAAAATATATTAAGTTTGCAAGAATATGAAAAAAATCATAATAATAGATACATGCCAGTTTGTTGTGTTGAATTTTAATGAAGATTGAGCAATAATTTACAGCACATTTGTAAGAAATGAGACGGAGGATTTCCGGTGAGCGGATGAGGATGAGACGAGTAACAGGTTGCGAGCAAGTTGCCTGGTCGTGTTCCAGCTTGCATTTGTAATTTGTTAGCTGAATGCTTGTAGCTTCAAAGGAGTATTTTCTATCTGCCTAGTTAACCTTCTGTCTTTTTAGTCCACACCAATCGTTTTTATCTGTTTCGATTTATCTATTTCTACTATTTGTTATTTCCTCTCTTTCAGAGCTTTAGTGGATGATGATTACGAATATGGAAAAACTTGTAGTTAATGATGATACTTTTGAATTTGCTTGTAAATAATAAACGATGGCTTAAATGACACTTTGTTTTTTAGGTATGTACGAATAAGAGGAGAACCGTGATGCATTTCGTTTGCATCATTTATCTCACCTCTTTTAAAAATCATTTCTTGTAGAACTGCATCTATATCTGGTGGGGTCAGTATTTCTTGCAAAGACCTAAATAACTCCAAGTTGTTTTGCTCAACAGCTTGCCCAACTCAAAAACATTTAAATCCAAGTACGAACGTGTTCGCATACTTGGATTATCTGTACTAATAAATATGTAAGCTTTATTTTATATGATGGTGTCACTAGTTGAACATGACAGTTTTAATAACGCTAATGTAAAATGTCTACCTACCAAAATTCTGGGGAGTATGTACAGCATGAAGCTTTGCGACCGTCGTACCCACCACCACCACTCATTTTATTTCTTAGAAAAACTAGAATTTAGGTCATTGAGATGCGTGAAGGAAAAGAAAGTACAATACTCTGAGCAAGCTCTTGTTAAAAGCTGGATGGTCCATTTTCTCCAGGAAACTTTTCTCATATAATATATAACCACAAAAGCAAATGGTTCGTTGACTTTTTGACCCAGACGGTTGGCCACATTTTTTAAGCGAAATGTAACTTGGTTTTATATCTATTTTTTCTGAGCAACACTTTCATTTCAGTAGATGACGTTCGCTTAGTATTTTTTTTGCTGTTGCCAAACAGAAGCCTAATAAAAACATTTTTGTATTGTATTTTTGTAGAAGCAAGAAAAATATTATTACATTTGGAAAGCGTTTTCTAGCTTTGTAATATTAGTTTAAAAATTGACTTGACGTTCACTTGGAAAATTCGAGACGTCAAAGGATGTTGTGAGATAGATATATAGTGTTCTATGTACACCAATAAATCTATTAACAATCAAGGCAATGGAAAAAATGGTCAAAAAACGAGCAAGCTTGGAAGCAGGAACATTACAAAAAAAGTAGATTTTTGTTCTTCCTTTTTCCTTCGTTCACCATCTGCTTCTATCTTGTGCTTGTAGAAAGCATCCTCGACTTGTCGTGTAGAAATAAGTATATTTTAAGACATTTCTGTCCATTTGGCAAGTTGATAAATTATCCCAGTAGCATTTGTACCTTTTTGTGTTGATGCTTCAAGTCGTTTTTATTACGATCGGTAATTTCATTTAATTATCAAACCTCCAATGATTCGTAACTAGTTTTTGGCATCTGCATGCCGATTTTCCAGAGTTGACTTGACTTGTTAACAAGACAAGACACTACAGAATGATCAATGGCACTTTTACAAGTGTTTATCTAACAGAGACGGAGATGTAGGGTTGGCCAAGCGTACATAAAATTAAGACTACCTAGCTCATTAACGGTGACACGATTAGTGTCTAGCAAAAAAGTACAATGTTAGTATGTAGTATGTATGTTGTGTGTTAAACCAACTTTGTACGAAGCATAATGTAAATTTTGCTTAATGAACAGTTTGAAAATCTAATATTTTTTTACCAGTAAAGACGGTGGAAGTTAATGAGCAAGGGCATAATGAAATATTAAAAGCATGACATGAAAAGCAAGTAGCAAGAAGATGTAGTTGTAATATAATTTTAAAGAGTTAACGCACTTATTCGCCTTATGTAGTCTTTCATCAAAATTTTTTACAGGATTTGAATGAGCCATTTGAATTTTTAGAAACTTTATGTACTATACAAGCCATCTACTGATACAGTTAAAGCAAATAGTGACAGAATTTACTCAAACAAAAACTTACCATCGTATCGGATTCGTCCCCCGCCAGCTTGACGATTTTTATGCGACCAGTGTTTTCAAAACAAAAATTGAAAATCTAGACTTGTTACTTAACGTACACAGTCTACTACAATGAAACTGTCACTTTTAAATTTTACGTTTTATACTCACTCACTATCAGCTCACTTTCTCTCACTGACTTCACCGTAATTGTATTAGCATGTGTATTCTTTACTCATGCTCGTACATAGATTGTAAGTAATTGTTATAAAATGCTTAACGACTGCACTTGACATTTGGTCAAAAATCACATTCCAAATTCATTTATTGGTATTTTTACAGTAAACTCAATTTACACGACTCTACATACAGCTCAGCCGTACATTGTTATGTGAAGAGGTTAGCTTCTGCACTGTATCTGATTGAACTTTTTCACTCTTGACCAACTCTGTAAGCTAAACTCTGTGTTGTCAGCTCAAACATACTGGCTCATTTAGTACTTTAAGTACCTGGGCCCTGGACTTTTATACGAAAGAACACAATGAGCCCTGTGCATTCACTTCAGAGTAGCAGTAACTAATGCTGCCTTCGCCTCCCACTTACATTCACACACTCACCTTTCATAACTCTTATTTACAAAATGCTGCTCTGTTAAAGCTGCATACCTATATGCGTAGTAACACTTCTAATTCTCACACAGTAAGCTCACTTTTTGCTCCAAAAATGGTCGACAGCTAGTGTGCCTTTCCACCTATTTGGTAAAACTAATAATACTAATGCTTTCATTCCTTGATGAGAATTTCTCGGAAGCGAATATCACCATCATCATCACCACAGCACAAAAAATGATGCCACGACGCTCGCACGCTCAATCCTTGATTCTTTCCATATATTCCACCCTGCCTGATGTTTATCCCTTTTTCTATTTACGCATTCCGTGTGTTTTTTTTAAAAATCCGTTGTAACTAATATATTATTTTTTTCAAACTTTCTACGCATCTGCCTGAAACCATCTATGTAGGTATGGATGCGTGTATGTATGTTACCTGATCCTGATAAGCCTATTGTTTTGCTCGTCAGCTTCTTTATTCAGCAACAACGATTCAATTGCAGGGGGTGTGAAGTTGCGTTCTTCACTCGTTGCATGATTGTAGAACAGGAGAAGAGAGATACCTTAAAAATATTGTTATTCCCTTATATGGTCCTAAATGTATGAACTGAAAAGGCAGGGTAGATTACTGGAGATCCGGAGGAGCTAAACAAATTTGTTACTACTATCATCATAATCATCAACATCCACCAGTAACAATATATACGCTGTAAAGCACGTATAATTTTTACATTTGAAAAGTCACTCATCATCGTGTTGGGCTATGCACCATCATCAGTACGCACGCATGCTTTGAAAATATAAAAGGAAACGTTTTTGTTCTTTTCTTTTCCATAACGTATATATATGATATAGGTACTTATTATCCATCATTCCCTTTAGTTCGGTTTTCATCTCATGTCTACTGGAATGGACATGCAATGGGGCAAACAAGAGTTGAAGAAAAATATCAAATATACATATATGCAATGATACACACACAGCTTGAATAACAGTAATTTTGCTTTAGTCAGCAACAAACTGAACTGTGCTCTAGTCCAAAAAGGGGGTGAAAATGTTGGGATTGTGTCGTCGTGATGCTTGTAGGGGATCGTAGAATGGTATGGAAAAATGGAGAAGAGTATTGTCGTAAAGTAAACCAAGTCGTATTTAAGTAGGCAAAAGGGATGACGGATGTAAGGAAAAACACATTACAAATGACTGACAGAAAAAAATATGCCCAGTATTTTTCCCTTTTATATATGTATACCTGTTTGTTTACATGTATGTGTATGTATAGTATTTTACTTTATTTCATTCTCCCTTTAGAAACATGTCGTTCTAGTCTATACACTATACTGTATTATTCAAGTAACGCTAAAAATAAGGGTTGGTTTATTGGATATATAATAGGGTAGCCATATCTTTTATAACTAGTGGAAAGCAAGGTAATAGTAAGAATATTATATTAAGGCTCAATGATAATTATGCGTCGGTTTTGTACAAAGTTTAGCACAATAATTACTTATTCGTAGTACATGCCACGCAATAGCTTTCTGATAATGGGCAGTAATTTTCAAAGAATCTGTCCAAAGGTAAAGTAAAAAGAAACGCAATCTAAAGTCATTATCCAGCATGGCTAAAGTTTTTAAGTTGTACGAAGGAAATAATGACACATTGTTCCTTTTCTTTG
>JAHZMT010003125.1:0-10073 GCA_027743785.1 Sinhomidia bicolor
GTGTCCGGTTCTTTTGTCTCAACTTCCCCATGATGATGATCCTGCTGTTGTTGTTGAATTTTATGCGTGTAACTGCTACACGCACACCATATTGCTGCTACTACAACGTAATGAAATGAACAACCATTTTTTCCCATTGCAGCAACCCAACTCCCAACCCAAGCTCATTTGGTGGAATAGCATGGCCAAAATTTACTGGTGAGGACCAAACCGTCTGTCTTGTTGGGAACAAGTTATCTCTGCAGCCACAGTTCCGCTCCACAATTCTCAAGTAAGTGTGTTGTACTTTTTTAAAAAATATATATATATATACCATGCATCCATATATACCATAAAAGTAGTTGCGTTTATGGTGTCTGTTCTGTCGTCGGTACAAAAAAGCTTTTGAATTTTGTGCCTGTATTAAAAACATACTTTCAAGAAAGCTCGTTCTAGAGATGTAACTCTACTGCTGCTGTGGTGTACTGTATTGTACTTGTGCTTTGAGTGTGTGTATACTTTTTGCATACTTGCTCGAGCTTTCATAGGATCACCGCTCAAAAAAGGAAATAGCCCATATATCTTGTCCCTAATTGCTTTATATTTGACTTTTATCACTTAATTAATTTTCACAATGAGCCACCCAGTTGATCTCCCCTTTCATTAACTTGCCACTATATGCACATGCTAAACTCTAGAAAGCCGTCTACATCTGCTTAGTAGATTTTGTACGAGGAGAAGAGGGCAATGCCTTTTTTGTGTGTGTGAACGTCGACAAGACTCGACAGGCTGAGCCGGCTTTAATGTCACTTTTGAACGAGGTCCGACTTTTTTTGTGATTCTTTCTCTTAGAGATTTTCTCCATACACGGCTGCTATAAAAACATTGCTGGTAGATTATAGAAAACGTGGATAGAAATAATAATTATTATTACCTTTCTTTTTGTATTATATTTTCGCTTCAGATTTTGGAGTGATGACTTGAGAAAAATGGTCAGTGCCAAGAAGGAAGAACTGTAAGTCGTGCAATACACCAAACATTCCGAATCTTGCTTTACAAGGAAACAAAAGTGATTAATTAAGATTGCTTTCATCTTGATGAAAAAATATTTTTAAAGTGAATCATTTTTATGCAATATAAGTAATTAAGCCATGCAAAACAGTATACAACAACCATACTATTATATTATTTTCAATTAATGTAATGATAATGATCAACTGTTTCAAAAATAAAATTATTGATTTTTAATTAATTGAAGACATTTTCAGAGCAAGCTTGAGTTTTTATTTGTTTTCACTGTAAGAGACAATGAGTTTAATATATAGGTAATATTTAGCAAAAACTTGGATTGAAATTTTTCTACCTACCCGCTACCAAAATGAATACACATACATATACCTGAAGATATGCAGGTACACATTTTGGCTGGAAAAACGGAACAATATAATAATACCCTGATATCTTTCTTTTCTTTTTTGTTAAAAATTACCATTTCATAATGATAGATTTTTACTGATGCACAATTGGACACAGGTAAAAGCATTGTAAATTGTTGTGAACTAGGCAGTTTAGCAATTTTTTATGCTATACATGTCAGTACGCTACTACAAAATGATGATACATACTAGAGATATCTACACATCAGCATTATTTGTTTAGCGTGCCTTCAATTTAGAAAACAATGATCATCTTGTCATTACAATCGAAATTTATGGCTGATAGTACTACATCACATTATTGAAACAACCCGAATACATTGAATAGAACTAATCTACATACCACCTCATACCTCAGTAATATATATTTATTTGACGTAGAAGTAGCTAATTTAATAAATATAGGTAGGTTATTTATATTGCGACAATAATATAATATGCAATTTAATTATAGTTTTTGATTACGTTGTAACTACGAAAATGGTGTGTATGTAATATGTTTCCTTTTTCTAATTTGCATCATCTAATTTTCATTTCAAAACAGATGTGACAATGACTACGACATGCTCTGTTCAAATATAAGTGTGTTTTTATTACGCACTACCCGAGTACCGTTGCTATTTCTGTTAGTTGTAGTAACAAATATGCAATTTGTTCCCTCCATTTTTCTTCTTCTTTTCACGCAGTATTTTATGCTTCTCTATTTATTGTATTGGAATCTGCACATATACGCTTCAATATTTGTAAATATTTCCGTTCAAGTCTACGTTCAAACTGTGGAGTCATAGCGTTGTGGTGGTGGTGGACGTCGCGTCATTCGCACAGTAATGCCCCGTTTAAATCGCGTTCGCATATCTGACATTGGGTTGTTGTCGTCAACTTGAGTTCCTTCGTCAATAAAGTCTGCGTCTGTGGGCAGTTCCATTTTCTGCAAAAGAATATATAAACATGACAAAACACAAAATAAAATCTCTTTTTTAAAGAACTGAATCAAGTACCCATCATACTATATGGATTCTAATGTTGTCTAAAATTTCCTTTGTTCCTTTTTTTAAAAAAAAGTGGAATCAAACCTTACTTGATTCAGACAGCTAAGTCAGTTGCTTAAAACAAAAAAGTTGCTCTCACATGTCTAAACCAATTTAATGCTCAACTTTTTTCAGAGTGATTACAACAGCAGAGAAAGCTATCTTATTATACCGTGACGCTACTATCGCAGAAAACAAAAAAAGATAAATGAGGCTAGACAATTTCATTAATTTATACCTAACTCGTTTAAAACTATCATCATCATCATCACGAATAAAATACTACACAAACAAGCTTTCCGCTACTGCGGAAGATCACCCAATTTTCAGGAGAACTTGAGTGAAAACTCCACACACTTGACTTTCAGCTTCCACTTCATTTTCTCCCATGATGAAGTACTTTTTATATATACATATAAGGAAGAGGCACGACCAAAACGAGAGAAAAAGCGGAGACACTTGTCCTTTCACAACAACACAAAAAATAAAATACAAAAAAGTAGATAAGGCTTTCTCTCGCTGTGTGTGTGCCTATGTGTGTGTAGCTTTTATTAAGCGTAAGTGTAGTAGAAAAGATCAGAATCCGTACAACAAAAAGATAGACAAAAAAGAAGGAACACATTATACACTTGAGCTTTTTCAAGTGGTTCGTACTAACATCAGCAGCATCAGCCAGCACATATGTAATTTATAGAACGACGATGATGATGATTAGTAGTAGTAGTAGTATATGCTTTTGACTTTGACTGTGTACAAAAAAATTGTTACATAAACAGAGAGAAACGCGGTGAGTGAAAGTGTACAGGGTACTATACTGACTGAGCTTGCTTGCACATACACACATGGCACAAGAGTGAAAATCCTCGTGATGAATGAAAGCTTACATGACACAAGAGTCGCATTAGCGTCTCCAAGTTTTCCAAATGGGCTGCCACATTAGCCAATGTCTCGTTACTTTGATGAAGTGCGAGCATCATGTCATTGGAAACATTTGCGTCCTCTGCATCATCGTCAGCTGAAAAGAAAAAAAAATAACAAAATAGTATTTTTTTAGAAAAAAATGTAAAAAAGATTTAAAGCGTATTTATTAGGTATTTTAATAAGCTTTAGTAGTACATTTTTCCTCCGTATAAAATATTATGCTGTACGACACATTGTACAAATTGTATTTAGCAGGCATGTTACCATTTTCGTTATTTCATCTAAAATATCATACACGTTTAGATATTTGAAATAGTGCAACTGACAAGCTGTGAGTACAAGTTTATTTTCCAATTTTACAAAAAATAGAATCTTCAAAATCAATCAATCCTTTTTCCAAGCTTCTTTTTTGTTAAGCTCTCTGTACATATACTATACCTATTACATAATCATTTCCTGTGTTTGTGTCCTCGCCAATGATGATGATCTTCTTAACAAAAAAAACAATACTACGCGTAATACTCAGTCTTATTATTTCTCCTCACTGAGCTAAAGCGGAATCGATCTATTGTTAAGAAAAAAAAGTAAGTAACCGTATTTTTTTAATACTGCTGCTGCTATTGCTTCTACTACTACTACTGCAATGCAACCTTACAACAAAAGAGAGAAGATTCTTTTAATATCATGACCAGAAAAGCTGGCTTTTTTCTTCTCTCTCTCTCTCTCTTTTCTCCTCAACATTTTTATTCGAGACACCACCGCCACCAAGACAAAATGAAGAGAGAGCCCAAGTCAAAAAGAAAAAAGGACACACATGAAGAGGGAAAGCATGTTATTATTAGGGTCATTTCTTCCCAGTTTCTGGTTCCCTATCCTAATCTGTAAGTGGACGTATTATGGAGGGAGCAGAAAAGAAATACACAGTTTTTACTTTACTTACACGCACAAATCTACAACAGAGCGACGTAGTAGTATATTTTTCTACTTAAGTAACATGGTCTATAAGAAACAAAAAAAGTTTAGATGGATAGCGATGCCTATATTTATCATGTCTTTTCTCTATAATTTTGCAAAAAAGAGAAACTCAACTGGAAGAGAAAATTGTATGTAACACACCCTGACATTATCAGCAGCAGTGCTGCTGCTGCTGTTGTTGTTGCTGTTGGTAAAAAGGACCGTTTTTTCTCCAACAGAAATTCTTATACCTACGTGATCTCCTTCTCGTTACTTACTACTTTCACTACATTTTCTGATCATACTAGAGATTTTCTCATGTTGTAAGCTTTTCCCCGGTCTTTTTTCTTTTGTTTCTTTCTATCATCGTCATCCATTTCGTCTTTGCGAAGAAAAAAAACGGTTCTTGTTTTTTTTCTCTTCTCTTTCTCTGTCTTTGCCCTTCTCTCTACAACTCGTTTGTTTTCTTTTATAGTTTCTAAACAAAAGGGAAAACACACACACACAAACACAAAAGGAAGTAAGTGGGTAAAATGGGTACAAAGTATTACCGTTTCAATCACCAGCAGAGTAACGGACATTTCAGTGGTGATTCGATTGAAATCAGCATTATTTATAAGAAACAATGTCCCTTTGAGCTTTTTTCTCTCTTGAAGAAAAAAAAGGTCTGACAACTGCAGACAAATTTTTATAACATTGAAACGTAAAAGGAATTGTACGAATGCACCTATTCGTACTTATGTATGTTTCGGCTCTTCATGTTGTTGTGTGGTTCCAGTTTACTTGTTACAGTGGAAGCTAGAAAAATTGTTTTATTTTCTTCAACTCAAAAGCAATCATGCGTTCTAACCAGAGTAGAGCAATGTGGGGACCGTATGGTTATACAATAAGGGAGCGAACTGTTTGATTTTAGCTTGAATTTTTGCGAGTACTGTAAAGTGAGCATTTGTAAATTATTCAGGTATAAAATGAAAGGATGTCAAGCTTTGTTGATTAAATATTTTTGTATTTAAAGCAAAAAGCGTTTTCAAAATCATTCCTTTGAAAACGAAAAGAAGCAATGTTTAAAAAATTACACATGGCTCGATCATGTTTTCCAAATAAAAAATGAAGCATTTCATTGTTAATGATTTATTAAGATATGTAAGTACAAGAATTGAAGTGAGAAGATGAGAAGAAAGATAAATCAAGACAAAAAGTAGAAAAAATGCGCCGTTTTTTACTTTTGTTTTACTTATTCTTGGACGTTTCTTGCAACGCTATTTAGGTCGTACACAAAGCATTTTTAAAAGTAAAGAAAACAACAACAAAATGCACGTTACGTACACTTCGGGACTTAAACCTCAACAGGATATAACGACGATAAACAAAGAAAAGAAAGAAAGTGAACGACAATATTGAAAAGCATTACAAAATAATATGGGATTCAAGTCAGAGAAAGTAAGGTAGAGATTGTTTGCGGATATTTTATTAAAGGGAAAAGGGTGAAATTTTTGGCCGACCAAAGAACAGATGAAAAGGGGAATTAAATAAAGGAAAAGCTTTTTTGCCGTGCCCTTATTAGCTTTCCTCTCTGCCCGAGTGACATAGAGCAAAGCGAAGAGAAAGGGTAATGGGAGTAAATGGCTTAAAGAATAAATAATTGATAATGTACCTTTCCTGGAGGACTTTGGTTGAAAGTACTTGAAGAACTGATCAATCATTCCGAGTCGAGCCTTGCTTGCGTTTGGATATTCGATTACCTCACTCTTGTCCACTTTCTGCAAGATAAACTTGGGCAAATTTTTCTCCAGTTGGGTATGAAGAAGAACCTATACACAATGAGGCAAGACACACACAAAGAAAGAATGAACATAATGCAAATAGAAAGTATGCGTGTCACAAAGTTATGAACAAGAAAATGATCATTATCTTTAATAATAATAATAACGCAAACTTCTAACAAAAAAGGTATTTTATATTAAAATTTTCAAAAAATAAGTTGCAAAACGTGTTCTGCTTTTTTTGTTTTCATCATCTTTTCTTGAGAAAGTGAGATTAATATGGAGGATGTTTTTGGAATTTTCTTTGAAAATCTTATCACATTTGGAAACACGTGTATGTGTGCGCGCTATTGAATAAAATGTACTTATACTAATCTGCTTTCACCTTCCTCGATAAACTACTGTGTATTAATATCGTATTTAAAAAAAAAGTTATACGCAGTAGAATGAGAAGCAAAAAAGAAAGTTATATACTCTCTTGAGGAAGTTTTCGATCATCTACACCAACACAAACATTTCGTCCGGAATTAGCAGGAGCATCACCACCACCGTAAACATTAAATCCTGTTGGTGACGACGATGACGAGGAGGATGATGAAAATCCATTATTATGCAAAAGCTCATTTGGTTCCAGAATATCGTCTCCTCCGCAAAAGTGCGGGTTTACAAACGTGTTGAGGAAATCCATCTCTCCCAACATCATTGAAAATGTTCGCAGCAGCGATATCGGAATAGCGGTGAATGCTTTGTGCTGGCCCTACGTATAACAAAAATGGTCATAATAATAATTATTATTTTTGGGTGAAATAAAATTAATTTAATAAGCTTTTATACATATATCTCGAAAACAATCATATATTTGCATGAAAGCTGCATAGAAAATTACTTGAAAGTAAGGGAAAAAAGTAAACTTTGTACTCAAACATGTGACCTGAGGAGCAAGTGAGGTTTTGACAGGAACAGGCACAAAATGACATTCAATTGAATTTTAAATGCTGCTTGTCCTCAAAGCAGCAAGCTTGATGTATGTAATGCTATTAGCAAGAATGTGAATATTATTCGGAGAATTTTTTTTGGACATGGCGATGTTCTAATGGAAAGTGGTAGAGAGGTAAAAGAAAAAGGTTAAAAAGGGATACTCAGATATTTTATTGGGATAACGCAGAATGTAAAGGTAGGTATTTTATATTTTATAAGCTCCAAGCATTACATGCCAATCACCTGTCCTTTCATGTTGACACTGGAATAAAGGAAAATGAGGTTTACATTTTGGCAAACGCGGTACCACCACCACCACCACCACCACTGCCGTCTATTTTTATCAGGAAAAAAGGAGCATACCGCAATGTCATTCTTTTACTTTTACCACGCTTCCATGCTCCTTTCAAGCTTTTTCTCTCCCTCTCTGGAATTTTAATAACAATGGAATGGATAAATTTTCGTTGTTGTTTGCGGATAATAATAATAATAAACGATGATCTGATATGTTACAACAACGGCACGCATATAATATTATAATATTAATATATTGTTCAAAATGTGTCTTGTGATCGACTGCGTTATCGGATGAATTTCAGAAAAAAATTAAAGGAATAATAATAATTCTGTAGCCGTGGCGTGATGAAAGTTTATAAATTTATTAAACTTTTTAACCTATTTCATGAAATTTTATATACTTTTGTACTTACTTATTGCCTGTTTAATTCTTGTATTTTATATAGTAAATAATTAATTTTGTTTTCATTTTCACTTTTATTGTAAATTACAAAAGTGGTTGTAAAGTTAATGAGAGAACGCGTTGAAAGCTAAAATAATTTTATTGGTAAATATACATACATACATACATACATACATTATTATGTACTGAATTCACCTCGCTTTTCCTTACGACCTTTTTTTACAAATACTTATACACAGAAGCAAGGTACTGACATGAATTATCGGGAAAGCAGCACAAGAGTAAAAAAGCACTTTTGTAAAAAGGCTGTAATGGAATGGTGCTAAAAATGCAATGGAATAAAAAAATACATATATATACTCTTGTTCCCTCGTCACCGCATAAAATGGCAAGCAAGTCTACAAGTAACAAAAATATATTTAACTTTTACCACCGCAAAAAAATATTATCATCCTTCAAGATATCTACCCTCTGTCCTATACCTACACATTGCCCCAACCCATTACTGCAACATATGTATTTTTTTACCCCGAATCGTCAATCGGTTACAAACCGTACACTACTTTTTTTAAAGCTAAAAGGATCGACAAGTAGAATAGTAATCTTAACTTTTTTTCTGCTGCCACATATAAAGTGATACAACTCAACTGATGCACACGTCCACTTGGTAATACGACAGAGAGTGTGAAGTGTCTATCTTTATGCTGGTTTTTTTACTGTCGAGTAAAAATAGTAGTAGTCTTCTCCTTCTTCTACTTCACCCTGTCATACTTATTATTATTATTATTATGCTATTCGCGGACTGACTGGACTGGTATACATAATGAAAAAAGGCTTTATTTGAAAACGGCAGAAAAGGAGACAACGTCAAGAATGTTTGAAAAGGAATAAGCACAATGAAGCAAAGAGAGAAGAAAGAAAGATAACCGGGGAATGACGAGAATTCTCATGTGCTTTACACAAAATATTATACATTTTGCCAGTTCCATCCACTATATTTTTTGAAACTCTCAAAAACCAACCGTCATCATATCATCATTATCAGCATGATGATTCTTATTCTCTACTGATATCCTGCTGCTGCTACTGCTAGTGCACTTGTCTGTAGTGAGCAGTGTGAAGCAATAGCAATTCAGTGGAAAAGCAATAATACTATTCGTCTTACTTATATGAACAAAAACAGAGAGAGAGAAAGACGAGAGGATATTGGTAAAAGATATGAAAAAGAGGAAAGAGTGAAGTGAGTTGAGTGAGTAAAAGAGTGATACTACGTTTTGTGGTACAGCCAGCATAAGTAGCAAGGAAAATATGAAAAATTTAGCAGGCACTCCGCCAGGAAAAAAATACCAGTCAGCTAGATAGATAGCTGGAGTGAGAGTGAAGCAAAGTGGGAGAAAGAGAGAGAGAGAGAGGGCAACTTACGTCAGATAAAAGGATATAAAAGGCCAGTCCAAACGCCACGATGAGAATGGAAAAGATCATGAGAACTCGAAGAAGTGTATGAAGGATTTCCAGGAACATCACCACGTAAATGCCCACCACGTCGAACCTGTGAAAATACAATAGGCCAAGGGAAAGTAAATATGCACTTATATATTTAGGTATATGCATGTACTTTCACTTATAGATAATATTGTATATATTATACCTACATATACAATTTAAGGTACCATCAAAAAGGATAAAAAAATATGTATATTTTTTGATGTTGCTCTCTTTTTGCTAGCCTGTCTACTTTATTCATGGTGCACATAAAAAACGTTCATAAAACGTATCATACAGGCGCGTGTATATACAAGTGAGTACGGATAGATTGATAGAAAGGTGACGAGGGATTTTCTAAAGTGGTTTGACTTGACTGCATGTGTAGGTATATGTATATGTAGCCTGGGAAAAAAGTAATGTCAATAAGAACACAGAGAGAAAAATGTCATTTCATCTGCCAAAAAGTTAACCAAACAAGCTTGCATATACTTTTACCGAATATATAAAAAAATAAATAAGCATGTATACATTTTTATTTTTTTAAGCTTAACACTCCTTCCGCCAGCAACACTTATAAATATTTTTTGGCAGTTGCTGTTTGACGTATATGCAATAAATATGTTTTTAACTTTTATTTGCTTCCTTATTCCCTTTTTTTAAAAATAAATAAAAAATGTATTCATGTGTGATCCGATCTGGTGAGGTCAAATCATTCAAAAGAAAAAAAAACAAAAATGGGAAGAAATACATGATGAATGATAAAATTATGCCATACATTATTTTTTAAATCCTTTTTTTCTTCCGGGTTTCTATTTTGAGTAAATGTGAC
>JAHZMT010003126.1:0-11547 GCA_027743785.1 Sinhomidia bicolor
AAACTTTGCTATGTAGCTATGTAGTTGGGTATATATTTATGACAGTCCAAGTTTCAAATGAAACTGACAGTTGTTTACTGATCTGATTTTTTAAATAATAAAATCAATAATAATTGTTATTGTAATTTGCAGTCTGCGTTGCGTACTTTATTAACTTTATCTTTTGCTTTTACTAGTTTGACCGATATTTTTGAATTGTTAAATGCCAAAATCATGTTTAAAGGAAATAGAAAGTTATATATGGTGAATACTCTATTATGAAGATATGTTAGCGATCAAGTTAATTGAATTCACAGAAGAAACTTTTTTTGTGTCACTAAAAGGTGAACCTGTGCGTAGATTAGTTTTCGTTTTCACCAACCAATTGATCAACAAGAACTTGTGCTACAAAAAATTCATAGAATGCATACCTAGCTACATATTTACAGTAAAAGTTGTAGGAGTAGTAAGTGGCAGCGGCGGACGGTGGTAAAATAACCATTAGGTCTAATGGTGACGGCAATTCCAATACACTTATCATTATCATAAAAAGGAAAATGAGCAATCATACGAAAATGAGTATCAGTTATTTTGCGCCGCCTGCTGTGAGAGTGAGTGCTGCTGTTGCAGTAATCCTGACATTAGTTTAGTAATGCAAGCAGATAAAAAGGAAAAGAAAGGAGAACAGTAACAACAGCAGTGGTGGCAGTCAGCACACCAACAACAACTTCAGAAACAAAGAGATGTTTAATTTTAATATTAATTAATGTTATCTATCGCTATTGCACAGAAGCAGCTGAACATGTTCGCCTGAAGTAGATTAAGGTGTGTACAATGTTCTTTTTTCGTTTTGGTAGCAAATTTGGCATCAGGAATTGTTTTGGTATTGATTTGATATAGGCATATAAAAAAGTTATAAGTGTTCTTGGCGTACATAGCAAAAAAAGTTGATATAACGATGTTTTTTTATATTTTAGTCTATGTAAATGGATGATTGAATTGTAGAAATTTGTGGAATGAATGAATGAAGTTGGAGTACAGTTGTCAGCAGGAGAAGAGCTAAGCTAAACGATCACAACTTGTGCATATTGCTGCTGATAAGAATGCTGACCAAGTATTGACATTTTGACATTGCGGTTGGTGGCTTGCTAGCAGTAAATAGATAAATTAATTTAGCAAAAACAGGTTTTGTAAAGTAATTAACGGGGAGGTGGTGAAGAGTGGTGACACATGAAGTTCATCTATGTAGCTTGAGTTTAGTAGTAGTAATAGTAGTAGTGAATCAGGACTCAGGACTTTTCAGTATTGGGCTAGACTTGTGTTATTGGAGTTTTGCAGAGACTTGGATTTGTGATACAAGAATTTTTTTTATGTTGTGTCCTTGGCTTTTGCTTTTTACACGGCAGCAGCAGCAGCAAGAGTTCTGATTCTTCTGACATGTCAGGAATTTTCTTGCACGTAAATAGCAATATTACTACAAGTAGGCAGGATTTTTTGACAAGGAAAAAACCTACTACCTAAGCATTTATTTTGACATGAGAAGGTGACTGATGCGATATTATATAGCGTATCATAATCGTATATATATTCCATTATTACGTGCCAAATATTGGTCATGTTCTAAAATGCTGTTTGTAGTTACAACGCAAAAATTATGCCATCAATCAGAAGCAGGTAATTTTGGAACCCTGCACAGAGTGGTAATAGGGTTAAGGTTACATAATGTTATATATTTTAGTACTATACTAAAAAGATTATGCATCCACGTCTTTAGACTTAAGTGAAGAACTGAAAAAAATTACTGTCTTCAATGAAAAGAAGACATTACTTTTTTTTAGACAGGAAGATAATAATTCATTTTAACGTATAATCAAATAAAAATGAAATTATTGAACAGGCGTGTCTTGTCCAGTAGTATGGTACAACGGCATTACAAAAACCAAATCGGGTTTCCAGCAGTGCTCAAGGTACAAGTAGGTAATTGAAGCAATAAGATGATGATTTTGTAACTTGTAGTCCTAGTTTGGTAGCAGTATCTGACTGAACAGTTAAGCATTTAGCTTGTAAATTAACTTACTTAATTAATATAATTTCCTTGAAAATAAACCAATACCTAATTGTATAATGTATAATAACTTTGCAATAAAAGTCAACTTGCTGTCTGTTCATTATATGATTTCCGTTCAAAAAGGAAAGGAAGTCTTGTTTACTGATATGACATATAAATTGCTAAATTATCTTTTATATTATCCTTCATTGAATTTACAATTTTATTGGATAAGGTAAAGGCTAAAATGGTTGATATATAGTTTGTAGATATATTTTTGAAGACTCAACTGATTGCTTGTGTTAAGTAGCCATTACTACACTACTCTTTTCGAATAAATTATTTCTTCTGTCCCCCAAAGAGCATTTTTTTAGGTTTATGTGAAATACTAACAAATACTAAATTGAAGATTGATTGCCTATTTGACCAGTCACAAAATTCACTCCTACTGATAACTCAATTATCATGCTACTTGCGTTTCTATAGATTATAGATAAATAATGGTGTCCTTTTGTTTTGTTTGTTTTTAATGTAAAATCTATAATGGAAAATTGCTTTTTACGATGAACACAGAGCATGGAAATACATTACCAAATAAGTTGATGCATGATGACGAGCAATATTTTTGTATCTATGAATATTTACGAATTTTAGGTAGGCGTATAATAAAGCACCTGCAGCGACATATACACACCATACAAATAGGCACCATCAGCGCAAGAAAGCAGCGTCAAGAGATTTAACCTTGGTTTTGTCAGTTGAACAAATAGAAAAAATATACGAATTACCAAACACAAACAGAAAACACAAACATTTCTGGTCTAGGTTAAAATTATTTTAAATAGTAAATACATTGTCGATAAGGTAACACAATACGGTATATCACGTTTATCAGTAGAAAAGAACAATTTGCTACATTATTATGCATCAGCAGTTTTATAAAAACACGCATTTAAGCAAAGTGGAATCGCAGAGGAATGCGATGCGTGTTTGCACTGCAATTAGCAGCAACGCCAGCAACTCTCTGTTATCTAATCAAGTCAGTATGATTCGTGCTGTTCATTTTTTTAAAAAACTGCTGCCGGGTAACAATTATATTATATTGGAAAGATCCTGTAACTTCACTCATTTTATTATTTTGGTCAAAACTCATAAATCTCATCATGATTGACGACAATGAGGTCATGTCATGGCATAATTATCGCTATAATACCATTGAATAAATTAGGATTTATAGCATTAATCCTCACCGATCGACCCTCTGTATAAAATATATTACTTTTATCATTGAATTAAAAACGGATAAATTCATGTTGTACCGTTGCACGAGATAAATGAAGTTTGATTTGACGGATGGATATTTAGCGTGTAATTTTACACGCGTGTACAATTTTGACCTAATTCGTGGTTTGGTTTTGAAGTTACTTTTAACACTGTGTTTTGATTCGGTAACCAATTCTTTTAAAGCATGTTTCCATTTTTTGCTTAAAAAATCCATCTGCCTCCGGCCGGTTGTCTCAGTTTTACACGACTGGTAATGCCGGCTGCTGTCATATCAACCGGAAAAGGAAAGATTGAAACCATACTAACCAAATTACACGTCAAATGAATCAAAGGCAGGTTTCAAAAAGTTTTTTTTTGTATGATGAGTAATGACGATGAATGATGTACAGGAAACAGTACCATGTTATTTTGATAATAAAATCAGGGATATTGTATTTTCCAAATGTTTCTAGTTCTACTTCAACTCACTACTAGAAACAAAATAATGATGTGGAAAAATGATTTTATCAAGTTAAAAACATGGAACCAAACATTGAAAAACTATGTTTAAAAATAATGAGTAATACTATACTAGTGTTCAGACTGTGGCGTACGCTGAAAGTATGGAATCTACTGTGAAAACCTTGAGATTTCACGCTGACACGGCACGAGTGACGGCAATACAATTCTCTGTTGAACTATATTCTACTTTTATATTATACAGTGCAACACTGCATTTGACTGCTAGTGCAAGGTTTCTCATCTCCCCCTCTCTATTCTCATATGTTTACAGCATTTTGCACCTGCGGCAAGACAATACCAAGAAGGTAGTAAAAATTTTGACTTTTGATGACGACTCATTATTTGACAATTTCAAAGTAATATGATTTGGTCGAAAAAGTAGGGAGAATCGACGAATATTCTGTCACGTTTTCTTTTCTCATGATCATCACACTGCCATCTCATTGCCAGCGTCACTGACAAGTTTATGAAATTCCAAATAGGATTGAAAAAATACCACCTAGTATGGGTGCGCTGTTGTTGGGCTGACAAATTGGGATGAAATTTCATAGTCTTGCTACTAGTAGTACTATTATACTTTTATTCACACAGAATTCTCAGTATGTATGGTAGTGGTGGGATCATGTCGCTCAACATAAATAATTTATCTTTCTTTATTGATCATCAAAAAATCATGTTCCATACGACATGCTACGCAAGCAAAATGTGTATCCTGTATCCATCCGCCCTACATTTCCATTTTTGTGCAGACATTTGCAATCTTTGTGATGTAGACCGTGGGAAAATAAAAATAAATAGTTTAGCCGTGAAGAAATAAGTACGTCACATATCGTAAACATCCGTAGGATATTCATACTTCAAAGACGTAGATAATTTTCTTAGAAGTCTAGTTAGGTACACAACTGATATAACTACGTTGAAATTTTTTGTTCTATAAATAAACTAACAATATTTGTCAATTTTACGACAGTAAATTCTATTATACACGACAAAAAGACAAAGTCACGAAAAGTTTGCCAGTATTTTTTGTAAAAAAAGAGAACAATCAATTGTTGTGGTGAGAAGTGCAAAAAGGTCAAACCAATATTTTGGCAGGAAATATTGACATTTCACAAAACCTAAAAGAAACGTGGAGAGTGCATCTATAGTTTTTATTGGCTTCATATATTCCGAAATTCTTATAAACGACAGACAATAAAACAATGAACGTAGCTGCAGCAAATTGCACAAAGTTGATAAATTGCTTTTTTATTATCACATCATGCTGCCTGCGAGCAGTCATCTACACGATTTGATTTCCTGTGTTAGTAGGTACTGTAATCAGCGTAATATAATTTTTCTATTTTGTTTTATCAACCTTCTCATCGTTATCACCAAACAAAATCAGCGGCAGCGTTATCTCAGAAAGACATACCGACACGACACGACACATGTCATTTAATCAAATACTCATTTTGCCTTCCTATCATATTCAATCAAATTCCGATCATCCCATTTTTTGTATTACTATATTTTACTACGAATGCTATAAAGGTAAAAAAAACTCAAAAAAAGTTGGGCATTGAAATCACAAAAGATAAAAGATGATAGTAGTGTGGGTCGTGGGTATAGAATTTTTCGGATTATGTATGTTTTTCTTCAGAAGTGAAATGTCATCATGAATCATCATCATCATCATATGACCATATATATAGTCGACATACCTAGATGATTGTTAAGTTGTTCCTTTAATTTTATCTTGTCATCCAAAATTAGATTCATGCTTAAAAATCAGCCATCAAATTCTAGAATGTAAAAGCCGACTACTATAAAAAAAACTAAACACAATGCATTATCAGATTATGACTTTTATAGAATTTTTGTTTGTTTGAAAAAGTACTTTATTAGCTATTATATTGAAGCAAAGATGGTTATCTTTTGTATAAAATGAACACAAAAGTGCATTTGAATAAAAGTGTCCAGACTAGAACACTATATATTAGTCTTTTACCTTTTAAGGCAGTAAAGGAATAATCATTCTGAAAACTGTATGAATAGAAATGCTCTTTTAAAGTTGTAAAATTTGAAATTGAGCTTGCGGTTCTATTCATCATGCACGAGTTTACTTTTCATTCTTCTTTAGTTTGAAATTCTTTTTTAGAAGGAGATTATCAAGGAGATACTTTGCGATAACCTTGTCGTTTGCTCTTTTCTTCAAGAGGAAATTATGTATATTATACTAACAAGTAAGTAAGAATTTCTAACTTGATATCTCTAACAATAGCTATTTCCTTTTCTTGTTTTCTTCTCATGAAAACGATGACGGGATGACGGGAACGATAACCCAGTCAACATTATATGGCATTTATTATCATTTACCGTGATAATTTGTCTGTTTTTTTCTTCCCGTTTTGTATATCAAAATGATATATTAATACATATCCTGCCTCTGTAATTTTTTATGATTATTTGAATGGCATAGAGGATATGGTACTAAATAAATAAATAATCATTTTGTTTTATTAAATGATTATTTATAGAGTCATATATTTCTAGCTGTTTAAAGGTTCGGAATAGACCACTTACTCTAATGATAAATAGGTATAAAGAAAGGTTGCAGTGTTGGCGTTGGTATGCATAATACAATAATAATACAAGCATAATAAAAACAGAAAAGGAAGGGGAAAAAATGACAGATCATGTTGAATATAAGAATAATTTGTAGTGCAGTTTGACTTTGTCTAGTTTAGAAGTTGGGCTTTTCTGCTAAAGTAAAAAAATGTAAAAAAAATGTTCGAGAGATGTAGTGAAAACAAATGTACTCTTTACATGCAATTCCCATTATTCTCTACCTCCGGTAAACATGGCAACGATAATAATCCCACTCTACTTATTTGGCGTCATTTGTCGATTTAAAACTTTTCTTCTCGTGATAATGATGACAAGTGGCTGCGGCTGTTGCTGCAGCAAAATAATGTAAAAAAAGTCAGCCATGCATGCATGCGGGAGGATGATTGCAATATGGGAAGAAAATGTTAGAAGAGTGCAGAGGATTTAGTGAGTACTCGCACGGCATCTGAAAAAAGATGAAAAGATACATACGCCTTCGTAAAGTAAAATGCAGAAAACGACCTTGATGGAAATGTGTTTGCTTTTACGTGACTTGAGCTTGAGATTACGATGTTGATGAAATTTGAAGAAAAACGCCAACTATGAAAGAGAGGAATAAAATGTTTCAAAAAGTTTTCGTTGGTTGGTACAGGAATATCATAAACAGTAGCGCTTGTTTTACAGAAAAAACTCTCTTCTACAAATTGTTGTTGTGAGTTAACTTGCCTCTTCTATCAATATCAGTAACATTTTATTTCTTTGCTGTAAGTTGTTTAGCATTGTCGCATAATTCTCTGATGTCAAAATTGAGCGAAAATAACCTGTTAAAAAGCTGTGCATTTCAAAAACAGCGTCGGTAGAAATTTAAGAAAACTTCAAAAGTAGCGACGGCAACGACGGCTGATCAATTGTTGTGACACCAGTTAGCACGACGTACGAACGCCAGCTGTCGTTCAGGTACAAATAAAGTAATCCTAAACTATAGGTATGTTGTTGCTTGATATTGTTGAACAACAATGATGGTAATATAATATCCATGCTGTCATGTCATGTCACTTGACTGAATCACCATGTTTCAAAGAGTACAATGCACAACTACAAAAGTGCAAAAACAAGTACTGTACATTATCAATTTTTATTAAAAATGCTATAATAATAATATTGTTACTTTTCATTGTTACGTGAGATTTTCTGTTGTACTCATTTTATTAGTTCAAACTAACGCAATCACAAAAGCTTGCTCTAAACTACACATGTATAATATAAGCAATGCTAATAATGCTTGCGTTGTATCATCGACATCAGGTGCAATACGGTTTTTTCTGCAAATAATGGATCTGGTTTTTTTCTCTTTCTTCTCTCCTCTCTTCTATCCGTACTATTTTACTCGCCAAGAACGCAGTATTTATAAATGGTACAAATTCAACAAATATAAATCTTTTAGTGTATATACAAATGCACACCTATTATTATATCTTTGCCAACATAAATTATTCTAATTCTAAACCGACACTGACAGACGACAGACACCACTACTACACCACACCAAGCAACAACGACAGCAGCACGTCTGTAGCAATAAATAAAAAGGCTACATTTTGCTATATATAGCGTCATATTATATTATAGCGCAAAAAAGCACATCTTGCATCTCTAGAATGAAAAAGTTGATGTCGATATAAATATTTACATGACATGATTCCACAATTGCTACTTATACAACTGTATTCAGTAGTCTGTCAGTTTCAAGTCTGCATTTTTAGTGAGTGGATGGATAGACAGTGCAGAAAATGCAAAGAGAATTGAATATTATTACCCAAAAAATATTGTAGTAATAATAACATCTCATGTTACTTACTACTATATAGCGCAACAGCAAGTACTTTAGCAGCAGCAACACACACAGCTCAGATGAATTTAGCTACAACAACAACAGCAGCAGCAGTAATACAAAAAGTGGTAGTTGGTTTGTTTAGTATTCGTTTTCTAGTGCATCTCATCTTCTAAATTAATCTTTTTCTATGAAAAGGAAGCAATCCATTTTTTCATGAAAATCCCGTTTTTCAAAACCAGGTAATAAGGGAATGCTAGCACGTACTTGTGCTTGGTACACGATACGAATACAACACAAAACAAACCATTTTTAGGCAAGAAAAAACTACAATAAGAAACCTTGCATCTAGGTATTCTTCAACTTTGTTTTTTTGTTAAAGAAGAAGATAAATGTAAAAAACGCACAATCATCATCAGCAACAACTGCGCAACTCTACAGTATTCAATATCACGACGACTACAAAGACGACGACATTCACCAGTAACAAAAAAGAATTCAAAGTCCTTTTTGTAATATATTTTATTTTACATTTTTTAGTTTACCCCTTTTTCAGTTTTTACTGCTGCTATAAGCTTATTCTGTTTTCTTAAAACTTTTTATATATACTGTCAGCGTCAGCAAATTGTCAGTTTTTCTAGAGGCAGTGTTCCGTGAAGTAGCAGAACAGACTACGAAAAAAAGCCCAGAAGTCAAGAAAAGTTATTATGTACGCTATTTTAAAATGCTTTAAAAATGCATACTTCAAACACGCTGCAATAACGTTATTCTTATTCTACAGAAAAAAATGGTTCTACTATATACTGGTACTGCTACTCTACTACCAATAATAATGACGTGTTCTGCATCTTTTATCATTGTTTTGTTATCTCTCTCTCGAGTCTCCCATACTCACATCCTTTCCTATTTTACTTCAAAGTGGGCATAGGTAATTTAATATTCTCAAGAATCCCGAATAAATTTTTAGACGTATCATATTATTCATTTCATCTATTTATTTAAATAGACATGCTTCGCATTCTTACTTTTTTACGTTTTCCCATGCATGCATGCAATCCAAATCAACATTGTTTTGTACGGTGCGTTACTCTACTTTTACATTATTGCCATGGTAGGGTTTAAAAAACTGAGGAGAGAGAGAGAATGAGAGAATTGCCAGAAGAAAAAAGATCAGTTCTGGTTCCTCACTTTTCGTTGCACTGGCATCAGCAGCAATGACAATGATGTTGGCGTCGATGTGACCATGCCATTATTATTATTGTCGTCTTGTTGTGTATCATTGCAATTTGTTCTCCTCTAGAAAATTTAAAATGTGTGTACAGAAGAGAGATGTGTAAGGAGTAAGGAGAACAAAGACTTGAACAAATTTGCCACGGTTTTTCCAACTTCACACGACTCACGAGAGAGAAATTGACAATTAGTGCAATTGTGGCAGTTGACGACGGCGTGGCAGGAGGGAGGGATGCATTTTATTAGTAAGCCAAAAAAATGCAATTACATCATAAAAGCACAATGAAAGCAAGTCATTGGATTCATTCATTAAAAGAATAATTTGTCATCCTTTCCCTGTTCCTTTATTATTGTTGTCGTATTGTTTTGTTGTTAGTTTTGTTGCATTTACAAAAAAAATATATGGCTAAATTTTTATCTCTACTACATATATAGTATATACCTACCTACTCTCTTTCCTTATCGTTAGCTATAAAATTCAAAGAATGACTATTTTAAAAAGTGACTGACTAGTGACGGGAAGAAAACGTGAAATGGCGAATTTAAAAGTTAAGGCCTACTTTTATTTATGTTTTGTTTGACTCTGGCTTGCTATCTTTTGGTAGTTTAGTTAATAGGGATTTTTTATTGTTGTTTTTTAACGTTTCATGTGAAACTGACTCTTGTGCTGTGTTTTGTTGCTACCAAGAAAAAAAGTCGGTTAATATTTTACGGTTATTGTACTTCCTGTGTTGTGTCCTATTTTGCTGAACGCATTTAGACGTCTTGTTATGGAAAATTGTGGGTGGAGGAGTGAGTGGGGGATAAAAGTAAGGTAAAACAAGTCGATTATAGAGTCGTTTTCTCATGGTCGGTCATGAATTAGTAAACAACGACCCAATGTGTATGGCAATAAAAATACACTTGAAAAAGAACGAGGATAATAATAATGAATGAATGAGCCTAAAATTTAATTACGCGTGTCTAATAAATGTATATACCTAAGTGTGTGGATGGATTTCTAGTGAGGAAGTTTACGATTAGTGAGTGAATGAGAAAATAGGTAGTAATGACTCTTCTTTTCCCCAACTATATACGAGAACATTTTATGATTATTGTTTTTCTTTTCAGGTTGAAGGATAAACTTGCCTAAAGGTGGAAAAAAGTTGAAACATCAGCATATATTATATATATGTATATATAAATATATTTCTCAGGAGAAATTGGTTGGAAAGTGGAAGAAAACGAGACAAATAATGAAATAAAAACAGCATCAGGAAAAACAAAGTTCACTTAAACGTTGTTAATATAGCATTCAGCAGTGCGACAGACAGATAGCTGAAGAAATGCGATAAAGTTTTAACAAGAAAGTATTTTGTATTTTCAGGAAAGAAAGAAAAAATACTGGGTATTTTTTTTCTCCACTCTCTAATACTGTTTGTTGGAGTAGAGGTCTCGTGTCCGGTTTCGTATTTTTCCCCTGCTATATAGTGTCCTCGCCTCGTCGTTTGCCGACGTCGGTCAAGTCAAAAGTCAAAGTCAAGAAGACGGAGCAGATTAACAAAGTGCTTTCGCCTCATAAAATGTCCATTATCCCGTAAAACTCGTAGCATTTTAAGTGGTTACTTAGTACATTTCTCTTAAGAGAGAGTTACCACTACTGAGCTGCTGCATTATTGCCTCTCTCTTCTGCTTTACTTGGTAAACATCAACGACAAAAAGCCTGTGGAAAACGAGGAAGTGGAAAGAGAGAATGAAAGGATGTTGGAGTAAATCCATGAAAATTATTATCCATTAGAATTGAAAAGTAAAGTAAGGAAAGAGC
Source organism: Sinhomidia bicolor (assembly GCA_027743785.1). Taxonomy (NCBI): domain Eukaryota; kingdom Metazoa; phylum Arthropoda; class Collembola; order Entomobryomorpha; family Entomobryidae; genus Sinhomidia; species Sinhomidia bicolor. The sequence goes on from JAHZMT010003126.1 coordinate 11,266, forward strand.
GAAAAACCAAAGAAAAGTGTGGAAAGTGGAATGTTGTTTTAGCGAATGCTTGCTTGTTGGTTAATAATGGTTAGGGGATATCCTACGAAGGTGGTGAGAATAATTTGAACTTGAAGTTGTTGGTTCTTTTTTTAATATATGGATTTCGTGAGCATGAGCATACCTGAAATCTGCGAAGGAAAGAAAAAAAGTTAAAAAGCGTAAGCACCGAGCACGGACACCAAAAAACCACGACCACATTGGCAACATATCAACAGCAGAGTGAAAGTATAGCTGTTTTAG
>JAHZMT010003127.1:0-15812 GCA_027743785.1 Sinhomidia bicolor
GTTATTTCCTCTTTGTTCGTTTTTTCTAAAAGTTCACATTGCCCCAATGCGAAAATAAAAATTAAAAAGTCATTTTACCGGAGCATCCCATTTACAACCATTACCAATTAGCCAAGTGTCCGAGCATTCCATTAACAACCATTTCCAATTAGCCAAGTGTCCGAGCATTCCATTAACAACCATTACCAATTAGCCGAGTGTCCGAGCATCCCATTAACCATTACCAATCAGCCAAGTGTTGGAGCATCTTATACAATATATATACGAGTAAGTAAAAAAAATAGTGACTTGTCGGAGCAACGTATTAACAATCACAACCAGTAACGTGTCGGAGCGCCCTTTCGCAGGTCTAGTAGTGTAGCCAACTTAAACCATGGCTTCTCAATCTCCGCAACCATCTACTTCTCGCGGACCACCAACCACCAAGCTAACCAAAAGGAACCAACCCTCTCGTCCGCCTGTCATAGGACAATCTGATGATTCTGATGAGAGTGATGATAATTATAGTGATGATCTTTGTGGCGATGATCTTTGTAAACCGCCAACTGCGTCTATACCATTTCTTGCTCCCTTGTTTACCAGTCATGATTTAAACTCATTTGATCGTGTGCCCAGCAACAATTCAAGTAATTTCATATTATTAATTATCGCATAATTTCATTTTGTCTTAATAATTATAAACTGCATTTATTTATAGGCGCATCAAAGCCTCCGACACCTGAAGAGTCAGACTCTGATGATGATGATGATGATTATGATGAAAACGATGATGGTGATGACACCGAGTTTGCACCGTTGGACCCAACCAGCGTAAATGGCACCGTTCTAATGGATGGATTATTGTGTGTGGGGAAAACCTGGAATTTGGTTAAACCTAGTAAGTCCATTTGGTATTTTGACTTCAATTTAATGAATTATTGAATAATGTCCTCTCTTCTGTGTTCCTGTGCAGGCGCTTTGCGTGCAGATGTCTGGATTTTAAAACCCATATCTGTAAAAGTGAAAGATGCTCTAAGTTATAAAGGTCTTACGCACATTACAAGGCACAAATATAGATTTGAGATGCCATTTGCAAGATTAGTCAGCGGCACCCTCTCTTTATTGGTGCTCTCCGACACCAACCTAACTTCAAATGGTACAGGCAAGTAAAATAGTACTACAAGTCTCCGACACGTTAAACGTTAACCCCCAAATGAAATAAATAGGAAATAAATAGAAATAGTAATGACCTTTCTAACTGAAATTCCGTCTTTTGTGTGGCAGGAAACCGAGTTGATTACGCCAAAATGAGCTTGACGTTTCGTGACATGATCTCGCAAGCTGTAAAAAAAACGGCAACATGTACTCGCGAATTATGGGAAACTCTTTCAAATTACAACATCATTAAATACTCAGATTGGGAGCAAATTGGAGAGTTGGTTGCTGCCAAGTTGAACAGCAACGACCAAGAAATGCGTTCCGTATTCCCAACCAACCCAACCTTCTATTTTCTTTTTTCAGCTTTTGGTAAGTAGCATGACATGATAATAATATATGGTATATACAACGTAATAAATCAAACTTCAAAATAACTGCTCCGACACTACTATCTTTGACATCTCTACAAACAGGTCAAAACCAACCTTACCATGCTCCGCACGGATACAGAAACCAACCTGATCCCTATCCTTACATCCAATTTAACCATGTCAAGCAAATTGTCATACATATTGCTTTCGATTACAGCTCCAAAAACAATGTTTTGTTTTTTAACCGCAAGTTTCTACAGGCATTCGGTAAAGCTCCGACATACAAGTACAATCCTTGTATTCTCCCAAACGCAGGGAACTACGTCTTTCTTGAAATAAAGTCAAATGAGCAAAATGTTGCTGCTGCTCAACTGTACACGAGGCTGTTTCATCAGCTCCATTCAGAAGAGCACGGGTATGTATAAATAGAAAATAATAATACTTTACGAACCTTTAAATTTTCCTGCTCCAATACCTTTGTTGTTACTATTTATATGCAGGTATTTTGACAGGCCACTTATTGCTCATTCCTTGCTCGAAGCCTATTCTCTATTTCTCAACGGGAAAAAAATAAACACACGTAGTGCTCCACAACTTGAATCCATTTTGGGAAAGACGCTTGAAAACGTATATAATGGATTGCGTAATTATAACAACTTTTTGCCAGACGGGGAGCCAAGAGCGGCACGATGCGAGCTGGTGTGGTCAAAAACCTTACTCGAACCAATCTCCGACACCACAACCTTTTTCACTCTTGAGCAGGAGGCGGTGAATCAATGTCAAGCGTTTATGCAACACAATGGTTGTGTCGATCCAACCTTGTTCACATCATACCCTCAAGAGCAAGTCGCCAATCACGTGGTAAACCTTTTTGACACCTTTTTTCCTACAATCTTGGACGGCACCACAAAGCTCCGAAACTTAAGAAACCTTCAAATGGACTCTAACAATTATAAGCAAAATTGTCTAGACCTTCAGTATTTTACAAATATACTAGTGTCGGAGGGAATGATTAGACAAATTACTCGAGGACATTTGGGGTCGTTTCCAAAAATACTTAAAAAGATTATCTGTAGGCAACGCAATGGCAGGATGTTGGAGTGGCCTTTTAATGAAGAGTACATGCAGAAAGACAATAGAGGCATGCTATTTGCCCCCATTAAAAATTGCTCCACGGTCCTCCTAAAGTCACTCCGACACCATGACATGATGTCTGTAAACGACGCATATTACCAGTGGTTAGTGAAAGATGGCCAAATAGCGGACCATACTGTCAACCCTACAGCACAAGAAAAGTCCAATATCATTGCCAAGTTATTCAATGAAACCATTTTGCTTTTGCTTCGGAGACTTTTAACTCTCAACAAGCACACTGGTAACACCGACGAACCAATAAAAAACTTATGGGATTGTTCTGTACTGCTGCGGCAACCTCTCAATCTGAAAGTCTCTTACACCTTGACATTGTTAAACAAATTACCAAGGTTATACACGTATCGCAACTCCGACATCCACCGACCACTGTTCCTTCTTGAATTGCTAAAAACGGAATTTTCTCAACCTGCGACGCAACTTGCAATTTCAATCACAATGGATCATGTAATTTACGAAGCAGCTGAGCCCTTTTTGCTGCTCCTCCCAAAGAGAACCGTGCAATATGTATTTCTTCCCTTCAATCCACCGCCAAAGCCTTCTTATACAAGCACTCGCATAACAGGCATGTACGAACAAGCCTTTACTGCAACCTTTGGCAGGTCAACGGGAGCAAATGGAGTGCATGTCAGAGCATTTCTGAGGCCACTAATTAATTACATTGCAACTTTAGATACTAATGCTCGAAAAACTAACATTTCAGCAACTCTAGTTATCATTAATAAGTTGTTAGACTGTGAGCTAGAGGCAATTACAACCAAAGATGGCAGCGGTCATTCATTGATTTCACGGAGCATAATTATAAGGCACTTCAACGTTTATGCTCCGATAACTTCAATATTTAAAATCACAAACATGCAGTGTACTCAACAACCGAAAAATCAGAAAAAGAAAACATTATTATATATGCCAAAAAGATTATTATTGGAGACAGTCAACATTCCTTCTCCGACACCATCAGATGAACCAGTATGCTCAGAACCAAAAACAAGTGGAGAAACGTTTGCTGCTCCCTCCACCTCCAGAAATATGTCCACAATCCAGAAGAATCGTCAGGTTAAAAAATTGCGAGACGCATCAACCGAGCAGCAGGATATTCTTCTGGAACCTCAACCAGGATGCAGTCGCGGTTTTGATATAATTTCAGAGTTTTTAAATGACATCTTTGCTCCGACACCCATCACTTGTCTACCTGATACCATTGCTCCGACACCCACAAAATGTCAGAAACCAACAATCCAATCTAAACCGTCAACAACTACCACTCAAGTAAACTCTTTTATGCCACCAAGTTTACCAATTTCATTGAGATCCCATTCTCCTCCAGCTTCTATTGTACTATCATATGAAAGTGATGATGCTGTTGCTGACAATGGTGTAATCCAACAACAAACGCAACCAGCAAACCAACCTGCATCAGTAGCTCATGATTATGGCACAAACCCTGCTTTCCTACAACCTCGTATACCAGAGTCATTTTCATCTGGCTCTAGTTCTCTGCTACTGTCCACGTCTCCAGGAGAAAGTGTATATGATATCAACTACACCACCTCTCCTATACCTTCTCGACCAACCAAACAAAGTCCACCTGATATTAGATACTCTCTTACTCCAATACCAGATACGCCACCGTTTCCCCAAAGAGTATACGATCATGATTACTATGCCCATCTGTACTCACCACTCAACGGTAATTTGGATCGACCTAGTACACCACCGATTTTACCACACAGCACACGAGACCAGTCCTACAATCCCCACAGTCCTCTGTCTGCTGCAGGCCCGGAATTTTCTCCAATCCCAGAATACCAACAAAATGAGTTTGTCTGTACACCCGTTTCAAGTGCAAGCTCGCCTCGAAACTTTACTCCATTCTCGTCTCCGACACGTAGCGTTGTACTAAATTCGTCTCCACCGGCTTCTTCGTCCCTTCAACAAGATGGTGATTTTGAGCAGTTTCAAAATGACAGTCCACATTCTTCAGCTCCTAGCTCACCAACAGCGCCAAGAGTGGAAGCGCCACAACCCTTCGACACGGACGATGAAAACAATCTACAAGCCAACAACAGCAACAATAGTAGTGCCAGTAGCAGCAGTCGTAGTTCCAGTCCAACCAGTATTGTATCCGAGTCGTCAACTCAGGAGAAAACTCCCGCACCTACCCAATCCCGACTTGTGTTTACGGCAGACGAAACAAGGCGAATATTTAAATTCATGTATAAAAACGGTTGGCTGGTTTACATGTATGGCAAGTTAATTGCACGCGTTATGGTTGAACGAAAGGTAAGAACGTTTCTTTAACACTTGACCTTTTCAAAACCGTTTGCTCCGACACTCTGTACAATATATACTCATGTTTGTTTTTCTCTTTTTTATTACAGACGGTACATCGTAGCATACATTCCATTATGAGCCACATCAAAGTCATGATAAACAAAAGACCCAAGAAACTGCGCCATATTGTTGGACCAAAAATGTTTAAAGCTGTCATCAAGGCCATAAATGAAATAAACCGAACCAAAAAACACTCACATTGTCTTCCAAAAAACGAGGTTTATCTCAAATATAAAATAAGGATGTAAAGCTTGCCAACAAATCTAACCAAACTGATATATTTGGATTTTGGGAGCAAATCGACTCTGCTTCAATACCATTTCCTCGTTGTTTACCAACCTAATGACCTAACGCAACCTGTTGATTATTAAATGAACAACACTTGTAACTTGCAAACATTCCATTTTCCTGTTGTCATAAAATCTGTCAACCTATCTCCGACACCTTAACAATAAAGTCATCTGGATATATACACATATATATAACTATTATATAACTCGTGTCACCATTTTTTTTATTTTTACCAACCTAACCTCCGACACCTATTGATATCTAAGAGAAAAAGACCTACACCACATGTGCATTATAATATGATGCACAAAAAATGTCACACTGTTGCGCTACCTTCCTATCATCTCATAATCAATTCTCCAAACCGCTCAAAAAAATGTACTCCAAACTTATTGATACTTGACTCCATACTTGACTGATATAGCTTTACATGCATTTCATATTACTGCTCCCATACCTAACTAGCTATAGTTTCACATGCACATTACTGCTCCCAAACCTAACCACAATCTTTACATATTACTTCTCCCATACTTGACTGGTAAAGCTTTACTATGCAGTTTACCATTTTTTTAAAAACTTTAAACAAACCAAACCCTAAATATAAACGTTGCTCCCAAAGCATTACTAATATCTGGATCCACCAATTATTTCACCAGAAATGAGTTGTATCTGAAACGCATGTTATTTAATGTTTTATCATCCTATCATAACTACTTCTCTAAACTGCTCCAAACCAATTTCTCATTTCGCCGACACTTGACATTTTACATGCTAAAGCATTACGTGTTAAATCGCCATTTACACTTTTTTTCAAAAATGGCATTTTTGGAAAGCTTAAACGTCCGCACTTTACTGACGTCATTTTTTATTTAGAAAAAAAATAAATTTTTTTTCGAGGAGCTCGGAAAATTTGTCTGCTTCGTCCGCACATGTCTGCTTCGTCCGCACTCGTCGCCAGGAAGTATATAAGGAGGTGTCGCTCGTGTTATTTCCTCTTTGTTCGTTTTTTCTAAAAGTTCACATTGCCCCAATGCGAAAATAAAAATTAAAAAGTCCTTTTACCGGAGCATCCCATTTACAACCATTACCAACCAGCCAAGTGTCCGAGCATTCCATTTACAACCATTACCAAATATTACCACCTAGTCACATTTCGGAGCATTCCATTAAGAATCTCACCTAGTCACGTGTCGGAGCATCGGAACCAGATATATACAAGTGAGTTACCAACCAACCAAGAATTTTTTACTAGTCAAACGTCGTGAATAGTTTAGGTTAAAGTTTAGTTAAAGTAGAGTCTATAGTCAGGTTTAAGGTTTAGTACTCTGTAGTAGTTTGTAGTATTAAACTGATAGCGTTGCTCCTTTGAAGCATGGCTTCTCAATCTCCGACACCTCCTGGTGTTGATGACCGTACTAGTGGCAATAATATCGCCTCCAGTCCTAGACATGATTCTCAATCGCCTCCGACACCATCTTCTTCCATGTCTCCTCTGCCCTCTGATATTTTATCCAACCCGCTGTTTAAAAACTACGATTTTATCAATGTCGCTGACGACTCACAGCTTGCAAGCGATAATAGTAGTAGCGATTCAGTTACTCCTCGTGCGTCTGCATCTCGTAAGAAAAAAATCATTTCGGTCAGTGCACCTGACAATGCTACTTCAGATGCTGTCGTCTACTCTCCAGAGGTACCAGAGAGAAACTTTTTTGGAGAAAACTATGTTGCTCCTACTACTACAACAACTCCTGGTTCTGAACAAGATGCACCAGTAGTAGCACAAGCTTTATTATTGGACCCACGCGACCCCGAAAACATGGAGCTAGTTGATGAATTTATGGATAATGCGTATGACATTTCTCTCATGGATGTATTTGAACTTGTTACAAATGAGCAACCAGAGACAAGTCAAGTTACCGAACGAGTGCGGGAGCACTATCGTCGTCGTATCCATTTTCCTAATGGAGCTGACCAGCCTCCAGAAAATGCAAGTCGGGAAACTTCAGCTGCATTTGCGGCATTGGCTGCAGTAACAAACAATTCACCCCCTCCGACACCAGAAGATGAACAATCTTCCCAGCCTGACGCACAACATGGGGACGACTCTGATGATACTTACTCTGATGCCTTGGACCCAAACCTAGCTGCTGCGCTCGCGCAAGTTAACCCAGACGGAAAGGTCTGTATTGATGGATACATGTTTCTTGGCAAAACTTGGAACATTATAGATATAAGTAAGTGTAATAAATACTGAGCTCCGCTACCATTCAGTAACTGCAATTCCAACAACCACAACATTTTTGCATGTTCTCATTTCTCATTTTTCTCTTTGGTAGATGGTAGTATTGCCATTTTTCATAACATGACCGTCGTTGTTGAACCTACCCTGTATTACAAAGGTCTTGAGCAAGTGACCAAGTACAAACATCGATACGAAATTCCATTTGCTACCATGGACCAAGACAGGATCTCCCTACTTATTGTCTCCGACACCGAAAATCGACGTACTACTACAGGCAAGTATATACAAATTAAATAAATGTTTAATTTATTTTTTAATATTTATTTATTAATTTAATTATTTAAATAGGGAGAAGGATTCGAGTCGTCTACTCCGACATGTGCAAAACCTTTCTCCAAATTATACACGAAGCTGTGGTTAAAACGAAACCAAGTGCCACCAAGAGAGATTTTTCACACCGTGGAGGAGGCCATTTGACAATTTTTCGGGAAAACTGGGAGCAAATTGGTGACCTAGTTGCAGCTAAACTGCACAGTCGCGACGAGGAAATTCGTAAGGTCTTCCCCGCAAAGTGTTCCTTTTACTTTCTCTACAAACGGTTCGGTAAGCAACTAATGACATGACAATTTGCATAAGAAATGCTCCGACGCCTTTAACAACCTTGTACTATGTTTCTCTATGCTGTAGGTCAAAACGCTACGCCCTATTTACAGAACAAACTACCCATGATTCCGTTGGGTAGATTCAGAACAGAAAATGTGGAGCAAGTAATCATGCACGTTGCTTTTGACTTTACGTGTGAGAACCATATTCTCTTTTTCAATCAAACCTTTTGTGAGGCATTAGGTGCGACTCCGACACACAAGTTTAACCCTTGCATTGTCCCAAATGTGGGAAATTACGTCTACGAAAAATTGCCTTACGATCGTTGTAACGTAAAAGCCATTCAGCAATACACCAGAATGTTCCATGCTGTACACAAAAACGACTTTGAGTAAGAAGACAAACATATTATGTATTACTAATAGTATTAAATTAAATTCAACAAAAATTAAATGGGTATTACAATTTACAGGTTTTTTGACCAACCATACATTACTCACACTTTGCTCCGAGCGTACTCGACTTATCTCAACGGATCTGACCACAAAAAAATCAAGAAACTTGGTGCCATTTTGGGGCCAGCGATTCCAAGGATGCTAGATGGGTTTTTAAATGATACTTTTGACGACAAACAAATTGCGACACGGTGTGAGCTAGTCTGGAACAAAACGCTATTTGAGTGCTCCGACACCTATGCTGACCTTGAACAGGAGGCTATTGAAGATTGTCAAAAGTTTATGCGAGAATCTGGTTGTGTCGATCCAACAAAGTTTACCATCTATCCTCTGGAGCAAATATCCAAATACGTTCTTGACATGCTTCACCCCTTCTGTAAGACTCTACAAAACGGAATCGACATTATTCGAACCGTGCTTGAATCCCCCGTACACATCCACGATATGAGCCAGCCGAGCCTCACTTTGCAAGATTTTGTAAATATGTACGTGTCGGAGGCGATGACAAGACGAATTACTCGAGGAGACTTGAAACGGTTTCCAAAATTATTTAAAACATTTATAATACCAGAAGAAGACCGTGAACAAGGCAGATTGCTTGGAGGGTGGCCGTTTGATAAAGATTTTATGACTGTTGACCCAGACACCAACATGCTCATTGCCAATATAAAAATCACACAGTGCTATCGAGATTTTTCAAAGATTCTTTTTGGAGCGCTCCGACACGCTGATATGCTCGAGGTCAACAATCTATATCAGCAATGGATGAAAGTGCCCACAACGGATCCCGTCGGAGTTCGAGCCACAATAACCATCAAATTGATCAGATGCGTGACACTAACGCTAATTCAGAGACTCTTGAGTCTCAACAAGCTTGAATCTGATAGTCTTCGCGCACTGGTGAAATTATGGGATGCCCATTCCATGCTGCGCACCATACCCAACATTCAAGTATCAAATACATGGGCCTTGTATCGCAAGTTGTTTGCAGTGAGCAAGTGTCGGAGCTATGACCTCCAGCCGCCATTGATCTTTTTGGAGCTGATGAAGGCCCAATGCTCAGAGAGATACCACGGCGGTATGCAGTTGATGCTGGCAGTAACCATGGACCATATCATTTATGTATCTGGGGTCCCATTTATACTTTTGCTCCCAAAATCTAAAACCCCTCTTCAAGTTTTCATTCCGTACACGCTCCCATCCTCCTTTGATTCGGACCGAATAGCAAGTATTTACGATAAGGCATTTAGGGCAACATTTAAACGAACCGTAGGAGCAAATCGTATTCGCGCGAGGCAGTTCATCAATATGGTTGTGGAGCATGTTCAAGGTCTTCCTATGGACAAAAGACCCAAACGAATTAACCTCGTGTTTGATGTAGTAAATGCATTGCTCGACATTGAAGACAAGGAAGCGGCAACCACCATTCCGGGCTACAACAGATTGCCAGCCAAATTAAGAGAGGATTTGCTCCAACCATTTCCAACGCCTCCGACACCAATGATGTCACCCGAATCAAACTACTCACATGATGAGCAAGAGCAGCAACAACAACAAGAGCATCCTAGTTTTGCAGCTTTGGCAAACTTGCAAGAATTAAGGCAACAACATGAGCAAGAAAGCGCCATATTTGCACAAGACCTAATCAATTCAGTCCTGCCTCCAGATGCAAGTGCTCCAACACCTTCCCAATTAACGTTTCCGTCTCCGACAACTTCTCGTGATGATGATGACGCTTCTAATAACGACAACCAACCTGGTCCTTGCTTTTTGACCAGAAGATCCCCAGCTCCCTCCTTTGTCACTAGTCGTACCAGTTTTAGTACCTATGATCAAGCATCTCCTGAAAGTTTCCACTACGGCTCAAACTGCAGTCCACAACCAATGAGTCCAATAACAACGCCCCACCACTACAGCCATAGCTCACAGTCAACACCAAACCGCCCTGCAGAACTAACCCCAATACCAGAAGAGAATCCAATTGACATGCCAGGTGTGCCAGGTGACAGTACTCCGACACCAATGTTGTCCCCAGCCTCTAGCATTAATTTCTGGCCTCAACGTAGTCTTTACAGCACAAATAATGTGCCCATCAATAATAATAAACCATCATCATCGTCTTCGTCACCATCCTCACGTAATTCTTATTATGGTGGTGAGTTTGACTCTGAGAATGCTGATTCTCGTCACCAAGACCTGGCTTTGCTTAACCAGCCTTTCTACGGATCTCCGACACTTGTACGAAGCAACGCTATTGCTATACCACCAAGGCAGTACACACCATTCTCAGCGTCTCAGTCTCCATCTTCAATTCATTTACAACACCAACAATACGGTTACAATGGAGGGGCAAATTATAGTACAACCAACAGCACAACTAGTAGTAGTGGCACTGGTAGTGGTAGGTACGCCTGGCAGCCACGTCGTCCAGTTGTAGTTGGTGGAATTGAAGTTGAAACACCTGCTGACGACGAGCTTGAAAATTTTGAGCATCTTTCTCCTGAAGATGTCGGAGCCATGAGTGAAGATGACATAGAGTCTGTCAACCTCAGCTACCGTTCTATGGATACCTCCAACGCGTCATCTCTAGCATCATCTCCCTCCTCAGTTGACTCTGATTTGTCAAGAGGCGAAATTTTCAAGTTTGGTAGAAGAAAACCGACTCAAACCATTTGCGACAATGTTCGGTTTGAAGGCGACGCTTTTGTTTCAACCAAAACTCCACCAAGGACTCTTGAGGAGCTTGAAGGTGGCGGAGCTGTGGACACGGACGACGACAACAATGGTAGTGCTAGTACAAGTCGTAGTTCCAGTCCAACCAGTATTGTATCCGAGTCGTCAACTCAGGAGAAAACTCCCGCACCTACCCAATCCCGACTTTTGTTTACTCATGATGAAACAAAGCGAATGTTTAAATTCATGTACAAAAATGAGTGGCTGATCTACATGTATGGAAAGTTGATTGCCCGTGTCATGGCTGAAAGAAAGGTAAGCATAAGCATTCGCTGCAACCTCCACTTTTCAGTTGGTGCTCCGACGCCAAAATACTATATATGATTAATCAACCTTACTTCTTTCTCTTTTCAGACGGTTCATCGAAGTGTTCAGGCAATAATGAGCCAAATTAAAAAAATGGTAAATAAGAACCCGGAAAAATTGAAAAATATTGTTGGACCAAAAATGTTCAAAGCTATAGAAAAGGCCAAAAAGGAAATCGGTAAAAAGAAAAAGCACTCAAATTGTCTCCCAAAGGAAGAAGTGTTTCGCAAATACAAAATTAAACTTTAAGTCTTGTCCTTCAATGTTTATGTCCATAAATGTTACCAATCAAATGTTAACTCCTACTCCGACACCTGATTATGTATACCTGTGATGAAATGAAACCCGAGCTTGTCAATTTAGTAACACTGTGCTCCGCTACCTTAATAAAATACTCTAGTACCTATTAATATTACATTGTTTTTATATTATGAATTATGGTTAATAAAAACATTGCAACACCAAAAAAAATATTTTTAGTTTTCTCTACCACACTTTTGCAAGAGGAGTAGTTGTAACTTGCAAAATTTATTTCCATTTCTCCTCATAACAACACTTAACATTGATATACAGTCTTTACTTTGTTAACCATTCACTTACTCTTAGAACTCGCTTATATGACACAACACTTGGCATTTTCAAACAGTATCTCAGTTAGTATCTTAGTCTTATTACTAATCTGGAGCCACCGGTAATTATATTTCTCATTGTTTTTTAAATGTATATTCTCTCATTGTCATCATCATCATCCATCTTTTGAATCATCGCAACGTCTACTGTGTCAAGCAAAAACGTTTTCAGTAAGCACTCTACGAAAAAAAGTTCGCACTCGTAATACTGTAACTTGTTTGTTTCCTGTTGAAACAGGTAAATGCCAGCCAGTTAGTATAAAGTGTTATGAACAATACGTACAAGTACAACAGTTGATACGAGAAAGTGCAACAACCAGTTCAAAAAAGAGTTTCAAAAAGAAAAACCGTGTTTTTTTAGTGTAAAATTATTGTGCCATTATTACTATTACAACTATTAACTAGTATTGCTGTTTATTACTACATAGCTTACGTAATCATTATTATTTTGGCTTGGTCGTTGCTGTTGATATAATTGCTCACTCTCTTGTTGTTTTTCAGTTGCTCAGTGTATTCAACAAAATGGCTGATGACCATAGCTACGCTTTGGATCTCTTTTTTGGGGCAAGTGTCTAACGTTTATAATTTTTTATTAATTTTACCAACTTTAATTTGTTTGATTAATTGATGCTCCGACATCTAACATAACATAATCAAAGTAACCTTTATGCATGTGTTTCTTTTTAGGCAATGTTACGCAAGCTGCCTCCCCAGTTACGAGCACCAGCCCGCAAATTGCTTTTTGCGCTGATGGAGACATTGGCTAGCAAACCAGAAGCACTTGCCAAACTAATCAATGCTCGAGCTGGCAAGGACGTTAGAGTAAGTGATAATATCATGTGTTTTTAATAATTATAATTACCTTAATAACTATAATTATCCTTACCTACTAATACCTTTGCTCCGACACTTTTTACAGGCACAAGACTGGTTTGTCTACCTGCTGCAAGCCTGGCTATCCATAAACGTTTCTGCCCTGCCTGACTACCCCGACCCAACACTTGCACCATCTGACTTTGTAGAGTTGGTTCGATACGTTGACGACTTGACTGGGCAAGTCCACTGGAAACCGTTTGACATTTTTGATGACGTGGACACTGATCAAGAGAACGCTCCGACGCCTTCTGTTGGTTCTCCAAGGATCCAACCAGCTCCTATTGCTCCTGGCCCTTCTAGCGGTCGTTCTCCTCTCAACTTTGTACCTGTGCCAACCGTAAGTCCTGATAACCAATCATACGTAATGTTTAAAACGCTCTTTTAAAAACTTGTTTAAAAACCAACATTCCAGGTTTACCCGGACACTGATGAAGACGAGGATTATACTGATGCTCTAGTCCCTGTGCGCAAACAAAAAATCGTGGTCAAACCACTCCAAAGTATGATTGAAAATCTTACTGACAGAGATGAAGATGACGATAAAAGTGAGGAAGATGAAGATGATGCAATCTTAAGACCAATAAAGATTACAAAGCCAAAAAATGATTCAAGCGTCGGAGCAGAGTCGAAGGTAAGTACACAATATAGCACATACAGTATACCACATTTATTACAGCACTGGCAATGTTTAGCCTCCGACACCTGATAATTGTTAACCAACTTATATGCTTGATTTGGCAGAAATACAAATCTGCAGAATTTCTTCCAACCGCCAGCGAGAGTAGTTCCACTGACAGCGATGACGATGAGGACAAGAAACCACCTGTTAAACTCGTTCCGATTCGTAAAGTAAAGACTATTAACCGTGAACAAGAGGTTAGAAACAACATGAACTAAACTTGGCTCCGACACCATTGATGCTCTGAGGCCTTTTAACATTATTGCATTTTATTCCAGGTCAAACCAGAGGATTACGACAGCGAAGCAACCGTGCTTGCAACTCCCGAAAAAAAGGTAGCACGTAATTATTAACCAACCATTAGTTAATTAGTCTTAATTTATTAGCAACAACCTACAAAACCTTTAAACATTTTATGTGCTCCGACAACTTTTATTTCTATTTCCTATTTCTCTTTAGGTTTGTCGGACACCAAAGACTTCACCCAAACTCGTTCCCAAGAAAATTGCAAAAGTTGTTCCAAAAAAAGAGCCAGCAAAGAAGAAGAATACCAAGAAACTAGTTCCTTTGCGAGTTTCCGCTCCTCAAGTTCCTCCTCCAAGTCGTCGTCGTCGCCGTCGTCAAAGTAGTAGTAATAGTGACAATGGTGATCCACCTACCAAGCCTCCTTCTGAACAATTTTTCTTGTGCCGCAAAAACACGAAACTTGTTAAGCGAGCCCTGGATGCCAATGTCAAAGTTAAGGTCATACCAAAGCCATCAAATTTAACAGCCGTAAGTTTACAACCTTTTTAACTTGACAAAAACGTTTTCTCCTCAAACAAACAGGAATGCTAACCGTTTTGTAGTACTCCGACACCTAACCTAACCTTACTTGTGTGTATTATAGATTCAAAGAAAAACCAAAGCACAACTGCAGACTAAAAGGAAGGCCCCGTTGCCAGAAGCTAAAAGGGTAAGCACATTGGCATTGTACTAATTTTACATTCTACATTGTAATTCAGTTGTGATTGTACCCCTCCGACACCTCTAATTTTTTCTCTAATCTCTAAATTGCAGTTTCCCTGTCGTTTTTGTCCAAAGACCCTGTATAGTAATTACAATAGGCAACGACATGAAACTGAGCAGCATGGCAAAAAACGTCTGGTTGCATGTGAACTTTGCCCCTACAAGGGAACACAACCTAGAAACCTCAGATACCATTACCGCACCAAGCACGTGGCCAATCCCACCCCATATGACTGTGAGTATTGTCACAAACGATATTACAACAGACAAGCACTACGCAAGCACCTGCTCGCTCATCATGCCGAAAACCTGGAAAATGAAACAGACTCCGACGACTCTGACGACTCTAACGACTCTGACTACTCTTCTTCGTCTCAATGAGGAATTAATCTGCTCCGACACTTCTGATGACAATCCCGATAAACTTGTCAACTAGTGAATCATATGAAATACTTTGCAGAATGTACTGTTTTTTATATATCGTACGTGAACAAATCAATTAACTGGGGTCTTATCCTAACCTGTATCGTCCTAACCCGTATTGTCTTGTTGTCTACATTTTATTGTTATTATGAGAATCAATTTTTTAGCAACAATAAATAAAACGCAAAGACACAAATCAATTTCAATCAATCTCAACTATTATGTTCCATTTATTTAAACATCAAATAAAAAATATTCATCAAATACAGCACCATAATATAATATCAATATTAACCTGCTCCAACACTTAACACTCGAGCACTACATTTTACCTAACCGAACCTATCAATAATAATAATAATAATAATAATAATAGTAACTAGAAACGACTAGTAACGTTAACTTTATATAAAAATTTCATTTGCATACTTTCTTTATTTCATATACACATTACTGCTCTTAGACTTGATACTCTTAGACTTGATACTCTTAGACTTGATACTCTTAGACTTGATACTCTTAGACTTGATACTCTTAGACTTGATACTCTTAGACTTGATACTCTTAGAC
>JAHZMT010003128.1:0-46951 GCA_027743785.1 Sinhomidia bicolor
CGTCAATTAAAATGTGTAGTTTATTAATGTGAAAAGTTAAGGACACTAGCGTTTATACACTAAGATTTAAAAGTATTTTGGCGTGGGTGCAGTTATTATGGAACGAGCCTTATTTACATTCAAAATACTTTTACAATGTATATTTTTTGTATATATGGTTTATTAAAATATTGTGTATGCTATGCTACACTACAGATTATCGGAATGCACTGTTGCTTTCCCTACTACTACATTATTCGTTAAAGATAACGAGTTTTTATTATTTAGTTTTGTTATTTTTTTTTGTTTATACTTTTTTACCTTGCTTTTTTATCCTCGCTCTTACCTTTCCCTTGCATCGATCATAAAGTTTAAAATTAATATTTGGCAATATTAATATTCAGTTGCGATTTTGTTTTAATTTGTAAATTTGAAGTTTGGATACTGTTAATAAGTTCATTTTTCGCACGGAAGAAGTTGTCCAAAATGCTCACAATACAACACTCCCACATGACCACTGAAGTTTTATAAAATTCGTTTAGCACTTCCGTCCAAGTGACTTTCAAAAAGCTGGACGTAGGAAGATACATAGTTATCGTTGAAAAGGTTGCTGGATACTTTGATTTTTCAAAGGTTTTGATACGAAGACGCTTTCAAAGACGCTATTCTGGAGATATATATTTGGTACTGTTTGTAGATATCAGTCATAAGGTTTCATACTACACCACTTTATTTTCAGGAAATGTTTTGAATTAAATTTACTGTTTAATCTTAGCATTTGCTTTGCAATGCTGTTATATACGAGAGGTTATATGGGCCATTTTCGGCTGAAATTCCAAAAAAAGTTGTATCGAGTCTATCTAGCTTCACTGAGCAGAATATTTTTGCTATAATTTCGGATCATTCTTAGCATTTTCTCAAAAATTGGTATTTGATCTTCGTCGAGAAATAAAAAGCTAACAAATTTAAAAAATCATAGCTTCTATTGCATATTTATTACGTACTTGTACGATAGTTTCTATTGATGAACATGCCTTGTATTATTGTTGCATATCAGTTGACTTTTTATTTCTGTCGCACTGAATCATCGTTCCTAGAAGAGTAAAAGATTAAGTTAGACCATCAGTACATAAAAAATCTGTGCAAGCAATCAAAGAGTAGTTTAGATGACCAGTTAAAATGTTGAAATTGAGATTAATGTCTATCAACTTTTTTGGAAAAAAATCAGGTTGATTGTGTCTAAATTTATTTTCGTTTTATTTTATGAGCTCTGTGAGCTGGAAAACCCTATACAAAAAAAGCTTTTTAAAATTTAAACCTGAAAATGACCCTTGTAAACCCATACTTTATTCTATATTCTATGCCCCATGAAATTGCCCGACACCTTGTAACTCACGAAAAATACACTGTTTAAGTACATACTTAAATATAGAAATTTGATAATTTTATATCAGAATCTTATGCCTGCAAACATTAAACTATTATATTTTTATGCATATGTAATTGTAATCTCTAGTCAGCTTTCGGCATAGATTAAAGCATAAACTATTTCTCTATAAACTAGTGCCCCTATAAACTATTACTCTATAAACTAGTGCCCCTATAAACTATTACTCTATAAACTGTCAATCTATAAACTATTATTCTATAAACTATTAATCTATAAACTATTACTCTATAAACTATTACTCTATAAACTATTAATCTATAAACTATTAATCTATAAACTATTAATCTATAAACTATTACTCTATAAACTATTACTCTATAAACTATTCATCTATAAACTATTACTCTATAAACTATTAATCTATAAACTACTACTCTATAAACTATTCATCTATAAACTATTACTTTATAACTATTGCTCTATAAACTATTATTCTATAAACTATTAATCTATAAACTATTACTTTATAACTATTACTCTATAAACTATTCTTCTATAAACTATTTTTCTATAAACTATTACTCTATGAACTATAAACTATCGTTGAATAGAATTATATATTTGGATAAATTTTCGTGCTATGATATCACTTCTCCCTTCTTCATTAGATAAGTATTATAGATCTAACAATAAGAAATAGTTTAAAGTTACATTATGTAATTCGATTTCTACATACCTACTTACATATATATCTAGGTATCTGATTAAGAGACATAAATTGGGTATTCCGAATTGTTATCTTTTGGCCCATTGATAATCACTTCCTCATGTTAGGATAGTACATAGGTTTGTATAAAATAACTACATAGTATGCAGCTATTTATCAGTTAAATACTTTGGACGAAAGAGCTATTCTCATTCATTGTAAATTATGAGGTACAAACATTTCTGAAGTCATCAAAAATTAGCAGATATTGCCAATCTCTCACAGCCATCGATCACAAAATAATATTAAATTTTTTGATAATTACGGGATATAAATCAAATTCTCCTAAAACTATTCATAATTTTTAAAATACGTGTATATTTATAAACTTTATTTTATAGATCCAAGGAATGCCTAACGAACGAATATACTTGACACTGCTAACTATGGGTAGAATTAACCACTCATGAAAATTTTATACAAGTATTTTTGTTTAAAAAGCGAGGAAAAGTTTCCTTGCTTTCTAAACATTTTATTATATTAAAAAATAAAGAAAATTTAAATATCCAGAGATAGATATGCTTTTCGACATGGTTCATACTGTAAAGGTAGGTAGCTAACATCTCCGTACATACCAAGCATTATTTTTATTAGAAGAATATTATTTTGCATTTTTAAATTGTATATTCTGGTTGTAATGACTAGAGTGGGTGTTGTAATAGGTAATTCATGTAGTAATTCATGCGCCCATTCAAGGATTGGGTACCATTGATAGATCGACCCATCATTAGATCACAGAGAGCACAAGTATCCCGAAAAACGATCACGACCCATTACAGGCCTGTTTACCGATCACTGAGCGGAATCGTCTCATTGCTCGACTGGATTAAGTACTCTAAACAGTTTTATGACTTTCAGAAATTAAATATTTAAAAGTCACGAGTACTGGCATGTTTTATACACGCAAAATTAAATTTGAACCTTATTCAACTCAACTAATATCGTGGTTTACACTGCATGCATACATTGAATAGGAAACTTTAAACTAAGAATGTAGGAATATGCTACCCCATATTAATGTGTCAGGATCTAAAATTAAAATTAATATTTTTCCTTCAATAATATCCTTCAGATATTATTAAATGCTGTGAAGGTCGAGTACGACCGTCACCTTCTATTACTCATTGTTATGACTATCTAATTTCACACTTTTATTTTCTAANTAATGACTTTAACGACATGCTTGTGCTACTATCTGGAATTAGTTCATGAAGTGAAAAAAATTATTTTGAAGATAGAATTCTAATTTGCAATATATATAATGCAAGTAAAATATAAGTTTAACAATCATTTAGAATAGGACCAGTTCAGTGTCTGTAACATACCCAAGCATTTAGTTAGGTATATATGCCAATAATATATAAGTTGAGTTACGTCAAAAATTAATATTTGCTTGCATATTGCATGTTCATAATTATAATCTCCAAAGGTTCTACTATTGAAAGTCATAAAACAGTTTTGGGTACTTAATCCGGTCGAATATTGGAACGATTAAGCATAGTGATCAATAAATGGGACTGCACAGAGATGTGTGTGGAATGCTTGCTCAGTAGGATCGAATAATGGGATGGTCGAACATTGGGATTGTACCCATTCAAGTAGACTTATAAGTAAGCCTACATTGGGCTTTCAGCAGAACGAGTTTCGGAGCACTCGTTTGTCAACATGGCTTCCGCTGTTTGAATGGCTTCGCAAATAGTTGAAATTCTGTTTGGTATTGGGATACAAACTCTTTCTGGTGCCGGTTCCATAGCCGTGTTTCCTGTTACTTCAATGCTGCTGGTGTTTCCGACAATTCTGCTCAAGTGCTTCTGGTTTCTGAAAAACCTTGTTGGAGTCACACGTATCTGCAGGGTAAAGACAGTTGCTGGTTTAGTTATTACAGAAGCATACCATTTTGTTTGCTCATCAAACAACTGCATTAGATAAATAAAACCAATTTTATTGCCCTTAGTGCTCTGTTAAACCTTCATCTCACATGAACCCACTGTTTTAATAAATCCTCTAACAATTACTAAAAGTTCTCTCTTTCATTTTCCTCTTTAAAGTTGAATCAGAATACTCGACTCTAGTCTAATTTTGATCTTATCTTTGTTATATTTTGAATAGTGTATAGAGGTGGATTTACATAAAAACACACAAACGTATTATATGACTTTTTGAAGCCATGATTGTACTTTACTACGTAAAGGACTCATTTCATTCGCCTTCATTTTACAATGCATAAACCTTTTCATGTGTCGAGATGCATAAAAGAATATTTATTTTTAAAATGCTCTTATGAAATGCATGCATATCAAATAATTACGGAAATCTTCTAGTGCATTATTTCAACATTTGTAAATTCAATAACTGTGTAAGTCTCAAAAAACAGTAAGAACATTGCAAAACATTTTACCCAGAGGTTTCTAGAAGTTCCATAAGTTATATGACATGTATGACATATTAGCTTGTTTTTAATATTTAATTTATGAAACTATTACCCGCTAATCACAAGATAATCACATTTATTTCTATAGAACATACCCTGCTGAGACGACTCATTTCTAGTTCTGAAGCTTCCGATCCATATTCTTCAACATTATTTTCTCTAACTTTGGGTCGCAGACATCGGAGTCTCAATCTGAATTCGGTCTGGAATTTGTCCTAGGAATCGAGTGAAAAATAAACCATCGTTTGAAACAATTTCAGACATAAATTAGGTATAAAATATGCAAATTAAACAAATCAACTTAATAGTAGGAAGGCATTGCAAAAGTTATAATTTTAATTTAAGTATGTTATGTATGAAAAAAGTTTAAAATAATTACGAAGGATAATTTACAGTTTTTGGAACGAATGTTGGATAATGTGTTAGAGAACTTTGACATAACAAAACTCCGGCAGGGAAGGCATCACGAACCATTATTATTATTATTATTATTATCAGTGCCATCAGTAGTAAAATAACATTATGAACTCCTTATTTGCATTCCCATTTCTTTTCTCCTTCAGTCCCGTTCACCTGCTCCACGTTACTAGCCATCAGCGGGAGAAAGTAGACTGCATCTTTTATCACATTTCCAGGTATAATTATTGGTCATGACATGATTAGCAATGTGACATGCTGTAATGGAAAGTACGGTATTTGCCGACATATTATGGCTTTATTTATATGCTTACTAAAATGGGAATGATAGTAAGCATATCCACTTCAGGTGTTCATCATATAGTTTTTGTTTGGATAAACAGTATAAATTTTTCACCTGACCCTGTTACGCCTGGAAGACAACGAAACTGTTTTAATGAACCCATCAATGATGGTTTTTTGCACTTAAAGTTTAAGTACAGTTGAAAGTTTTGTAGGTATTACTCATATAATATACCTACGACAGCGCAGAAGCCATTTCCATATTATGCGCTTAATGCAACCCCGGTTTAAAATATTTGTGCAATTCTAGTATTTTCATCGACGTCTTCATTATTAAGTCGTCTGCATAATGAAAGAGATGATACTGGGAAAGAAGATAAACTTCTAAAAGTCATGTATGTTGGTATATCATGTCAACGAGCAAGTCTGGGTAATATGAAAACTATTTTCCAATAACTTTATAAAATTTGAAAGTCTGGACGAGTTTATCACTTATAAATAATATAAAACTGAATAAAACCTTTATCTTTATCGATGAAGTACATCAATTCTTTTAAACACGAATATAAAAATTGAGATAAATATTCTGAACTTATTTTTATAATAGCAAACTGAAATTTGACATTTCTGTTGACCTCAGAATTGTTCAGATATACAGGATTTTAATTGCAATTGCAGAATTTTGATGTAATTTTGATCTTACGTCAGTCCTAACATAATTTCCTAGTATAAAGTATTACTTGATAACTTTGTCAATAATAGGGGCAAAATGAAACGATGGAATAAGGAGATTGGCTGAAAATGGAATGTAGAAAATAGTGCAAACAACATTCAATATACTTGTAACGTATTTTATTTTTGTGTACATACAACGTTTCTTATAACGGTTTCTAACCCATTTTAAAGGTTTTGACTTTCTAAATTATACTAGAGCTTGTCTCTTGTAGTCTATAATAAATTGAATGTCCGAAACAGAATTGGAATAGCTGCTATACTTTCTGAGATACCTTGTAGGCAGAAAAATGGAAAGACGCAAACATTCGCATAAAGGATTATATATAGCATTGGCACCTTAACAAGAGGTGAAGTCTTGAATAATATCCGGTCTTTAGAAGGCTTTGTTCACACACAAACATTGCTTATTAAGGAAATAGGTTTTGAAAAGAAACTGACAAGTGTATGTACTTGTGAGTACATACACTGCTCATTTCTCCTGATAAAATGAAAAAAAAAGTTTCTGACTAAATATAAATAATCGCACAGGAAGGTCCAATTCCACAAAAGCCCACCCATCTGTAAACTAGATTGTCAATTTGCTGTGGCACTCTTCTCCACTACTATTGGTTTTCTTCGATGGCTAAAACATGTAAGGAAACTGTCAACTACCTGTGTATGCGATTATATACGCATATAGCCTCTCTGGGAGGTATGACGCAGTAACAGAACACCAGTAAGTAGACTACTTACACAGGAAATTGAACATTACCAATAGATGCATACTGAAAGCCAGCGTATAGCCAAAAGATAAAGCAATATGTTGCGCCTCTAGGAAGTGTTACAAGTGATTGTAACACTTCTTATTATGTAGCTGAAAAACGTTACAACTAATTTTTGATTTAGACATGTCTGTCTGTCCGTCCGTTCGTCAACACGATAATTGAAGATCGATTAGGCATGAAAGTACTACTGTGCAAAGGCTAATTTGTTTATTTTGCTGTGGTAGAGACTTCGAGCAACTTGTTTTCTTAAAACGACAGCACAAGAAAAGTGACGGGTTATTCGAAAGCTAATGTCAAGAATGTCGGTTACGTATCTACAAGTTTACAACGGCTGATAGATCAGCGGCTCTACTGGCTAATTTTAACCTGGACAATTTTGCGTAGTTGACTGGAGAAATACGACGAATGCTTGTAAGGTATGATAGCTTGAAGAATAGTCAATAGAAAAGAGAATAGCAAATAAACCTATTCTGTAGAGCATGCTTTACTACTTCAAAAGTTAATAAAAAAATCCACATGTGAAATAAGTTCACCGAGTGGTTTTTTTGCAAAAATGGCTAGAGTGTGCTTGTAGCATTCTCAACATTTAGCACATATTGTCACCAGCCAATAGGCATTTTATACTATTCTTTCCTTCCTTTAGATTACATGTATTATTCATTTTTGAAGCTATCATTTCCTCCTGGCTCATGGTAATTTTATGTACTCCTACCGAAAAATCTGCCTTTTGTGTTTTCTTTTTATCTGCCTACCTGACAAATGACAACTGACGAAGAGTGACAAATCAACAAGAAAAAGTAATGTTCAATTCAGAAGAATGGAGCTTTTTGTATGAACGGAAGGGCGTGATGTGACACTTACAACGTGGGTTTTCAATTTTAAAGTACTCATGTTCCAGAAATAAACATAGGTAATATGATACAAAACTCAAAAGTAAGCAGTTCCAATACATTAAATCTCTGCCTGTAAGAATTGTACAAAGTTAACATTCTCATGCATGCATACCATAATCTACGAATATAAAATAGCATGATGAAAACAATTTGGATCCTGGAATCTGGATAAAACCATTAACTTTACTGTTTCATGCAATCTTTTCCTCTTTTATTTGCTTCAAATATTAATTTCTGGAATTAATCAGTTTTAACAAGCTAGTTTCTGGGATTTTATGAATTCGGCTTGGAGTTGGCATGTGTCATTACACAAAACATTTTAAGTATGCAACTTATGATGAAATTGTTCAAAGTAAAGATGCAGCTTGATTACTACCAGCAAACAATCTGACTTTGCAAACTATCAACAGCAAAAACGTTATGTGGTTATTATCCTGAAATAGAAAATGTATCAGAACGAGAACACAACAAATGCGTTATTCTCGTCGCTTTCAATTCTGATCATGTGACATTTACATTAACGCTTCTTGAAGGTTGATATCAAGTTGTGACCTTTTGACCTGGCGTAGGTAGTAGTATATCCACTCGCATTGTGGTTATACTATTGTGGCCAAAACTGTCATGTATTTATTATATACATTCCTTCTATTCCTAGCACAGTTGCTTAATTACTCAAAGCTCACGTGTACAGCTTCCCACTGCATTTTTTTCAAATCATAAAACTGCAAAATATCACATTTACTGTGATATTTCATTAAGAGAATTCATGTGCTGTGATAAAATGTTTAAAAATAAACCTTTTTAGAACACACTCTGGCATCGCGAAAGTATGTACGTTTCTAGACATTTCAACCCACTGGATATAATTAAATGATTGACAATGATGGCCATGTAGCGCTGTAATGTCGTCATTGTACTCCATTATACTGCATTCATATAGTACACGAATTTAATTATCCACAATATGACAAACGGAATAAATAAATTCTCAGTTCTCATGGAAAACCAGTGTTCAGGTACAATCGGAATTAGGTATACACACCGTTGCATAGTTTTTTTTACAATAATAGAAAGAAACGAAGCAATGGGAGCTAAAAATCATACAATCTTTACGTCATTAATACTGTTGCCAGCATTTGTTACCTTTCGTCTAATATTTCAACTCTGATTGAAGAATTGGTGTAATAAAGTTATAGAAAAGTAAAATTCAATAATAGAACGTACAGTTCTATTGTACTCGTTGATTGAATAGAATGTTTTGAATACAGAATAATAAATAAATAAATAAATAATAAATTCCGACTTAAGTTCATCTCAATAGCTAAATAGTGATGCATGTATATATGTAGGTGTTCTTGTATTTTAACTGGTAAATCTGGTACACAACGAGCTAGTACATGCATTGCTACACCTACCTTTTAATACCAAAAAGAAGACAACTTACTGATTGCTGACGACAACGTTTTTGAACAGAGGTAGCAACATATTTGTCATTTGATCCTTTGTGCTACTTGATAAGATAATTTAATCCCGCCTAATCAAATAGTTTATACTGTCAACCAGTCAGTCATCACTCAACAGTTTAAATCAAAGAGCAAGGCAAGGTACGTAGGCTGGTGTTTAGCAGTAGGGGAAATTAACGTATCTTTTCAGTACTTTAAAACGTAAGAATGTATGCTAAAACACAGCATTTGTTGTCGCATTTATCTACATATATATACCCACTAACTAGATGTGCTTTCCTAGAAAGAAAAACTACACCACTTACCCACTCTTTGTTGACTTTGAAAGCAGCATCACAACGTGATCACAAGTGTTCCAACGCCCGTTTCATAACACATTGTATCGATTTGTTATGAGTTAACTCGATATAAAGAATTTTGCTTTTAAATTCCAATCTTTTCATTCTCCAAAACACCAAATACACAGATAATAAATTCTTCCTACATTATATATGCATACCTACACACATATTGCGTACAGCAAAGACTATTCTCGCTTATATTAATAATACATGCCGACGACGCGTATTTGTTTTCTTCTACTGGGCTTGCTCTTTGAAATTAACAAGGCTACATTAAAAAGCTTATAAATATTGAATATGTATGCATACATGTATATTTTTTCGGTTAGTCTGGTTTGAAAACAGAAACTTTAAGCTTTCTATTCTATACCACTTCATCCTAGGATTAGTGTATCTTTTATTTTGTAAAGCATCACTTGGGGAACTATTTCCCAAGTCTCCAGAGGTATTGCAAAGCAAACAAGGGGAAATCAACAGTATTTGGGGTAGTTTTTTAAGATTTTGTAATTGAATAAAAAAGACATGATTTAGTAGTATAAAATAAGCAGCATCAAGAGTACTTTGTGTAAGTTTATCGTCAGGTGGCTTCATATAGTTTGTTTTAGGTTACCCCAAACGATTACGTTTTTTAGAAATTCCAGTTCATTAAATAAATTAATCCCACTTGCAAAAATAGCTAGTCAATAGGTATTAAAAGATAAAAACTAATGTTTAAAATTGAGATGAATCGCCTTCATACATAATATTACGTTGCCAAATTGTCATCTATTGTAGTTAGCTTTAAGAAATGAAAGGAGGCTCAGGCTCAGAGAAAACCAGTAAACTGTACAAGAAATAACTTTTCCAGTGAAAATTCAAGTCTTAATACGACTTCTGGGGCATGTTGATAACGCGTCGTATACTACTTACTATTACTTACTTACATATTCATAGTATGAAAAAGTTTGCTTGCTGCTCTAAATTTGTCATTGACATGTACTAAAAATTTAGATCAACAAAACAAACATTGAAGTCTGGTGAGTATAACGACAAAAATACCCATAAATAAAATTTTATATTTTGATTAATTGCTTTGTTTTGCTTGTTTCATTTTCTATTATGCATTACCTTTTGAAAATTTCACAATGTAAACAGGCAGACTTATGCAGCAGTATATACAGTACATTTTTTGCGCCCCATTCTCAGGATGAAAACACTAATTCTTCTTTAACAAAACATACAGTGCAATACTTCAAACGGATGATTTCTAAACGCTGAAGTTATTGTCGAAAATATCAATGCTTCTTTCTTTGACTCTCTATATTTTATAAACCTGCTCCAGAATTTTTATATAAAAAACGTTATACTTGTGCACACGAGTGTAAACATTTTTTTTCTTTAAATAAAGGATGATTTTTTTATCTGATGATGATGCACAAAACCTTGAACAAAACTAAAGCATTGTATTTTTATACAAATCCAACAAAAAATACATAGTACAATATGTGTAATGTAACTATATTATTATATACATGGTGCAAAAGGATTCCAATTTCTAATGTAATAGTCCATTTCTATCTTCGTTACTACATATGTATGCCTTAGCTTGTTACCGTTATCAAAATGCCTTAAACTTAGTAAAAAAAGATAGCCTCACAGTCTGGAAGAGAATTTCAACTCTCGCAACTCTGCAAAGACGATTATCAAAGTGCTTTAAACTATGAAATCATTACTGCCTGCATCTGTTGCAAAGCAAAATGATCAAAACTTTTTTTTACGGAAGTAATTCTGAAGGTGGTAACGAGAAAGTTTTAGATTCTATTGTCAACATAAAGAAAACCCCGATTGTGGTACCATTCATTCTTAGGAATAATAATAAAACATAATAACTTACTCGTTAATGGAGGTAATCGTCTGTAAGAAGTTGTACGTCTGAAGCGGAATCCAGCAAATTGCAAACAACAAGACCACGACAGCAAGCATCTTGACAACCTATACACAAAAAATATTCACTTGTAGTTGTGTTTATATTGTATTTGCAACATCATATTATAGAATACAACTTTGAAAGAG
The DNA here is from genome assembly GCA_027743785.1 of Sinhomidia bicolor. Classification (NCBI taxonomy): domain Eukaryota; kingdom Metazoa; phylum Arthropoda; class Collembola; order Entomobryomorpha; family Entomobryidae; genus Sinhomidia; species Sinhomidia bicolor. The sequence continues at coordinate 11,514 of JAHZMT010003128.1, forward strand.
AATGTGTACAAATAAAGCAGTTGCAAAGTCGCAATCCACAAGTTTTTACTGTAAAGTATGAATAATACATATTTGCAAACAAAAGATGAAATGAAATGAAACAGTGAAAGTTGGTTTTCTTCCATTAAAGTGCTACTTTTAAATCAATTCTTATACAATTCCAAACTCTAGATACAATCAGGTATTCGATATGACTTGTATTTACGCATTTGTATAAAAAATCAACTTTAACTAAACTGTAGAACAAATAATCTTTCATTCAATAAGTCCAACCTATACGTATTGTATGTGTGTGTTTCCAAATGGTTTCATGTCATTAGACAACAGAGTGTAGTGCAGCAAAGTGTATTTTTCCAATGTTTTAACGAATCTGAAATTGGAACTTCCTAACCTACTCTCCAAATTCCCTCTGTTATCTAGACTTTACGTGCTTTACAAAATACTTTTGTATATTACTTTCAGCTACAATTTGTTTCAATATACGTATATATATATGCGTATGTTATATATATATATAACAACAGGTTTTCAATTCTCAGTAAAGCTAGTAAAAATATTTAAGACTTATCTCTCACCCCTTTCCATTGTAGCACTTTTTCTTTAACCTTCTTACCTCTTGTTTTTCTAATGTTATTCCCCAAAAAAATGTATGTTTCAAATTGCTCCTTTGCTAACAACGTATATCACCAAATAAAAGGTTACCTTTGCAGTTGTAGTGTAATTTGCTGTGTATGGTGAATTTTTTGTATCGTTAGGATGAAACTCATGAGAAGTCACGTACGTATCATTTCCTTCTGTGATCTTTTACCTATCCGGCATCATGCTGCTATCTTAAAATAAAAATCACACTTACACCACCCATACAGCAGGTTACTCAGGACTCAGGACTATCCAAATTATCCGACCACTCTATACATTCATGTAGTGTATATACATGTATATGTACTGCATCTACTACTTTTATCGCAAACTGGGTTTGTTTCTCTTCAAATATTTTTTCCTTGCATGATATTACTGTGGCAAAAAGAGGCAAACAGCAGCAAAGCCCACAATCCAAATAAGGGCAACTCTGACAAGCGAATAATTTGGAGTAAGCATGCATGGTAAACATTGGAATGTTATTCCTACCCTTCTGGTGAAAGCAATTTTATGCACCATCCATTGCAGCGGATCGCAGATTTGAAACTAAATGGAACTTTTTGTGATGCTATCATTATTACTACAACTATGGTTTAAATTCCTTTTTGCACATTGGAAGCGAAATAGTATCTTTTGCGGTGCAACTGTGCAATTATAATAAAATCCCTTTATAGATTACGATGACGTTTGTTTCCCTCTCCCTTTCACATTTTTTGCAATACTTAACAATAATATATTCAATTCTGGTTACCATTTTAATGAACTTGAGAGAAATTTCATGGCGAAAGCAGCTATCTTATAGTTATAGATAATGTGGTATGTCTTATTAAAAACTGCTACTTTTTGAGTAATCCTCTACTTAAACTTTTAAAGAGAATTAGTGCTCCCTCCAACTTTTAACAACTGAAATGATTACGGGATGCAAAAGAGCAGAAGAAATGAAAATGCTCCAGGGCACATCCTCATTTTCCATTTCTCCTTCTCCAAAGGCTGCGAACAATAGGAAAGTAGGAAAATTGAAGAAACTATGTTTCAAGGCTAAAGTTTGAAAAATAAAATGTCTTAATAATATGATTTCGGAAAATTCTTTGAACTAAGAAGTTTTGATTACACTTCAAAAGATATCTTAAAGGATTCCAACCCTTGAGTTAAATTATCATGTTGGAATCGCCATTATCATCATTTTAAGAATTGCATTGTGTCCCTACAACTTCTTTTCCAACAAGCACTAAGCTCTGCTAGTAGGTTCATTATATGCATGAGGTACTAAGAGGTAAGTGAAATATTTGGAATCCCTATTCCTGCCTTTGGTAGTATATACGAAAAATAAAACTTAAAAATTAAAATGTTGAACGCATCCCTGAAACTTTAAATGGATGCCCATGTGCATTGTGCAATTTTGCCTGATACTTTTGCAAAAAGCAAGAAAAAAATGTATAACATTTGTACACTGAATTATGTGTGGCAAGAGTGATAAATTTTGTAGTGAAAACTACATGTATTTTTAAAACGATTTCATCCCACTTAAACCATTACCATATATCTCATCTCGTTGCTGTTTTCTAGTTAGAGTGAAAGCACAGCATATTGTGGCTGTGTGAACTGGATGATGATGATGAGTCTCTATACGACTGTTGTTATACACACTCACTTTCTGATTTACACAGCGCTGTCAACCAGATTCCCGATAGATTTGTGCAGTGGCTTGTGTAAAATCCTGTTTGCACTGAAAAAAATACTCCAAACCTCTTGAAGGAAGAATATCACTGTCTAGCAATGTAATGAAAAGTCAGGTACTTTAAGCAAAGTATACTTAGTACCTTCACTTTCAGCAAGATCGGTTTCGATTTCGTGTTAATCTCATCTCTGAACAGATAAAAAGTTTTTTTTTCTTTGCGAGGTACGGATTCCTTCATTCCTAATGTTAGTAACTTATCCTTTTTGTGTTTTTTATATGTGGGAAATGGTCTCACGTGGACCCTTTTGATATTTACGTTTGCGGTCTTTTTCGGTCTAAAGATTTTATATATATGTACATTTAGACCACATCAGTTGGCCCCCTCGTTCTTAGTTCGAATAGGTAAATGTTTATGACTTTTAAATGAAAATTTTCATGCAGGAAAAATAGGTGTAGTACTAGTTGGGTCGAGAAATTTATGGCTGGCTGGACATTTTATGCTACTATTACTACATCCAGAATTCTTTCATGTTTGAATATGCATGAACATATAATGCAGAAAGTGCAATGAAGGACAAAAATTACACGTTTTTAATCTGACACTAGTCAATCATGTAGAACAACCAAATTGCTCTATTAAGTATGTACATATTCCCTCAAAAGAATTGCTCATCATTGAGCACTTACTCATATACATGCACGTTTTACAGCATTTCTGTGATAGTGCTGACGGATAACATACTCGTGTAGAAACTATGGAATATCGGTCAACTTTTGCAACCATTATTCTTTTATTCTTCATCTCTGTGTTCACAGTAATGCAAGTAAAAGTTTCTTTTAGTTTTGTCTATAAAAGTAGCACATTTTTTGGTGCATTAAAAATTGCCATAAAATCCCTTTTTTGTTTTAGTAAGCCTAGTCCCTTGCGAATTTTCTATTTGAGTTGTATAATAAATCCCAAATGAATTGTAAAATTGTTACAAAACAGTTTGGCAGGTATAATGTGTTAGTTGGAAGAAGTTTTAATAACGGATAAGAAAAGGGAATCGGGGAAATAGTATTTTGTCATCTTCTGTGGCTTCCCTATTTTAAAGCAGTATAATTGGTGCAAGTTAGTATAATATGAAAATTCAGGGAAAATCCAGCGTATTGAGATATGTTATCATTTCAGGTTAAAAGGAAAGATTACAAAATTAGACAAAACGACGGAGGCATAAATGCATACCTATATGTATGCAGAAAAAATTTAGGCCTAATACTTGACATATTATTGGGAAACTTATTACAAAAAAGTAGCAAAAATAACAGGCGTATTTCTTTAATTTTGCTTCTCTTCGTACAAAAAGATACCAAAAACGAAGTCACCATTTCCCTTAAAATATTCTCGTATTCACTGTTTCGTCTATGTAAATATGCTGCACTGTTTACTGCCATGCAACTCCCAAGTTCCAAATGTTACTTTTGATTCGTTATGTATAAGAAAGTTGGGAAACTACAGGATTTGTCTTTTATCTCAATGTTGGAGTGTTTACAAAGCTAATACGGTTAGTTAGCACAAGTAAAAGCACCGTGTATACACATACAGTTAAACACAAACAAAGTGTGTGGCATACATTCGTTAGTCTTGATTAATTCTCGACTACTACTATCACTTTACAAAGTTGTCTTTAGCAAAACGTGGCATGCAAGCATTAGTGAAAGTAAAAGTAATGAATTTTATCACATTAAAAAGATGGAACTGCAATGATGCACCATTCATTTACTACTCACAGCGACAAGTGCCTAGTAAAGTACATTTGTTTTACTAAAAAAAAGTAGCACCAATGCAGCATCAAACTTCAGTTCATTAACTAACAATCATTTCTAGTCATTACTCTTATTGTTTCACACCTGTTGTACTTGTTTAGAGTAATACATACGCTGCGCAATGAAGCTACCAACTTTTGTGTGTGCATGTGTGTAAGCAACGGGCTAAGAAAATTTCTCGGTCAAAGACAACAAACTTTGGTCTACCCAATTAAGCTGCTTATAATTAGTTGAATGCAGTTACGATTGGACTATGATATTTTATAATAGTACTACGTAAAATTACACCATTAACGGCTCAACTCTATAAAAGACGGTGCTACGGAGGTAGTGTCGAAAGATTCGCAATCAGTCATATAAAATTATATCTAGTCTAGATGAAAACTGAGCAGACCGAGGTCGGTCCATAAAGATGGAATGAGCGAGCGAGTGTATGTGCAATCTCTAGCTCCTGGGTTTCTGCTCAGCTTATACCCGGCCGGTAAAATACTGAGAGCCTTCTTACTTTGTAATTCTCTGCTCAAGTTGTAGTAGTAGTCAAGTCGCACCATTAAAGACACATGTTAATCTGCCCCCCGATGTGCTACCATTATTACCACTTTTATAATTACTAGGCTTACTACTTAAGCCACCTGCTCATTTAAACTGATTTCATCTTTAAGTTATACTTCAACAGGTGTACTATGTACATTTTTTGATAATGTTTTTAGAAGCGTGTGGTATTTTTTCTGCATTTTCCTTTTGCTTTATCAGTCATCCCATCCCCTTCGTACACCAGTTTTTTTTATATCAGAGTAAAGTTTCGATCGATGCTTTTACAAAGCTGTACAAATTTGGTTACTTTTCCTTTTGCTACTTTTTTTTCTTCTGATTTTCACATGTACGTAAGAAAATCCTCTTAGGTGTTTTAATTCTAGAAAATGTTTGTAATAATGTCTGAGAAAGTTTTAAGTTATTTTTAGACCAATACGAAATATGCATCTGGTTCTAGATAGTATTATTCTCATAGAAATATTGCAACTGTTATTGAATAGATACAATTATGTTTTTAATAAAAAAACCAATGCCTTCTCCGTATCCTAATTACTTTTTTCCAATCTAAACTAGCATTACTTTCAGTGAAGTCCTTTTAAAACTATTTAGCTTCAAAAACTTTTTTCTCGTGAAAGAAAATCATTATACCTCATATTTTTTATACGTAAGCATTAGCAATATTTAAATAGTCTATTTGATCAGTAGAAAACCAACACAAAAGAAGCAAACTTCAAACAATATTGTGCTTAGTGGTTAACAAAAAAGTTTACTTGATCTTATTAAATATTATGCATCGTGTACTTTGTGATGGTTAATAATTTCCTGCTTTAAATCCATTGATTTAATCCAGTTCACTCAAAATTTTGCAATGTCGTGAATCACATCAAAGCTCTCAATACTGGTAGATTATCATATGTGCATAAATTATTAATTTTGTACTTTTCATTTACCATTATAACCTTATTAAGGTTTCCAAATTTCAATTAAGTAAAGATTATAAAAAAGTGAAAGCTCCTTAAAGTTCTAAACTTCAAACATTATCAAAGAATAAGAAAGCAAGCACACAAATCCTTGAGACAAAGCCGCCTCTCTTCCTTTTCGACGTAGCAGAAATCCATATTGAGAAAACATACAAATATTTTTTTTTCAATTAGAACTAATGGAACAATCATATCTAGACTACTACTACCCAATACATTTCCATAATTCCGTGTAAAAAAATACTCAAGGTAGGTAATTGAAAAAAGAAATCGTAGTAATCACCCACCAAGTCGGTAGTAATCAAAGCAATATTAGTAGTAATAAATCGAAATAGTAGAGCAGGAATAAATATTGAATGTATTGTATATATTTCCCGACAAAAATCTACATGAAAATGTGTCCATCTTAGTTGGAACTAGCGTACTCCAATCACATACTCTCTAGCCTTGTTGTATGAGCTAAAAATTACATGAAATAGTAGGAAGCGAACGAAAACTACACAGTAGATGCTGAGAAGACTAGTAGTAATAAGTTATGAAACATTATCTCCTTACATACGGCAAGTGTAGTTGGCCGCCGGACGAATGAGTTCAAAAAATAGTTATATATATAGTTTAAGGATAGCTATCAGGAAAGGTATTTATCATACCTTTGCAATAAACTGTCAACAATTTCATCATTATTACTACTTGTTTCAGAAGGGTTGTTATATAATGGTTTTTCTGTCGTATGTTTCCAGTAGCAGTTGGAAAATAAAGAGCATCCTCCTAGTCAGGAGGATGGTAAGTTGATTGCAGTAGAGAGAGAGAGAGAGAGAGAGTACCCCCCTGTACGTGTGGTACAAGGGGAAAAGTACGATTTTCATACGAAAAGTAATGAGCTGGAAATTTTTTGTGCCGTAATACTTTGAGACTAGGAGCATTACCTACATTCGTATCCAGTTCTTCTTGGAGGACCTGTTCATCTCGATGTAATTCTCTGTCAGTCTTCTTGCACTACAGAGTTGTGAAGTATGATTTATCTACAGATTTATCTCATAATTTTCATCCAAAATGTGCTGCAAAATGCAGTGAAAAACACCTATTATTGAGTCATACTATGGTCGCAGCTGAACTCGACACTCGACAGTGTAGACATTCACCTTGTTTCTTGTCGCGAATACATAAAGTGCAGCTGCATAACGTCACGCCAAACTGTTCATATTGCGGTAGAACTAGTACTTTCACTTTGATGCAAGTTGAAGAAAGAAAACCACGCAGGGCTGCCAAATAAGAGAGTTTTCTACATTTTTTTGTACATGCTCTCAATACACCCCGTTCAATTTATATAATTACATATGTACTTAAATACTTTTCTATCAGGGTGGTAGAAAAATAGAGCCCATCTTGAATAGTATTCATTTGACATTTTCATGCAAAAAAAAATTTTTTTTAAACTTATGTTGTCCTTGTTTAGTGCATCCGTTCACTAGTACTGAGTGAGTTTTGTCTTTTTTCTATTCGTATGCAAATTAGCAGCTTCAAGGTCTACGTGCTTCAAGGAAACGTAAATGTAACGGAAAAGGAAAAGTAGGAAGTGGGAACTTCACTACACGAATGTCTTTTCTACTCTTTAATCATGAAAAGTAAATAAAAAAACTCTTTTAAGCATCACAAAGTTGATTACGTTCCGGAAATAACATACAAGTGTAAAAACTTGTCAGCCTTTTTATAGTAATTGGCTTCTAGCTCTAGTACAGAGAACTACACTATTAAGCGTATGTATATGTTAATTTTAAATTATAGTGTTGCGCATCAGCTTTTGCACAAAGAGAAAAAAAGCGTAATTTGTGATTACTCATAAGTAAATACATACTCGCAAATCAAAGTTTTAGAGCACATCTTGAAACTGCCCATGTTTTGAGAGGCACCCATTCCCAGTGAGGTCGCCACCACTAGTGTTTTCTATTTGAAGTCAGTTCAAAACGAAGTTTGTTCTTTATTAACAAGCATAAAAAGTTTACCGCATATAAAAATTTGATCGATTTATATTTAATTTAACGGATATTACAACGGAAAAGACAACGCGTGAGGTTTTTCATAGTTGACTACAGCTAGATGTATATAGTTTTCCAATTGTTTTCAACTTGATTCAACTTTTGATTGCATCCTTATTCAATTTTACTCATAAATGTGTTGACGCTGAACAGAATTTAATTGAAAACTTGTCAGGGTTCACTTATGTTAATTTGGTCTCTTTGTATTTTATGTGATCATGCATTTTCCCGAAAAGCGGCTTATTTTGTGAAGAAAGAAAGTCAGTGGCACCGCATACACACTGCATATGGTTGTAAATTAATATACGCTCCTACTCATTCACAGTTTTCAGTCTTGTAGGGATTTTGTAATTTCTGTAAGTATCTTAAAGACATTTTATACAAAGCTCGTCAAACTTATTTCATCTTGTCACATGCACATACCTACATAAACTCTCTCTGTGTACAAGCTTGTATGCATATCACATTCTAAAATAAAAAACTACTTCTTAAAAAATTGTCTCGCGTTTTCCGTTCTTCCTTGCTGCCGGTCGTATGTCATAAGGAGTAATGAAAGCAAAAGTGGGAAACAGTGCCATTGAAAGAGTAGATTCAACCTGGCTAAAATGCTGATTTGTTTTTTTAGGTAAAGAATAAGCTCGACCCTACTGTCCCTGAGAATCTTAATATAAATTCATGTGTTTGCAAAAAGTCGAAATGTTCTCAACGGATGTTCTCTGAGAAAGTTTATCCAATCACTATAGTTGGCTGCCTCACTCATTTCCTTTTCAAATGCTTAGTGCCGCCATTTAAAACTTACAAAATACAAAAATGCACAAGCTTGTAATGCTACCTCAAGCAATAAAACAACTTTCGCTAGATTAATTTCACAAGTATACACAAAGCACCTAAAGATACAACACTTACTTTGTAAAGTCTAAAAATAAGGAATAACAACGCTACTTTAAACTGATTGAGAAAAGTAGCAGAAGTGGTTGAAATAAAAAGTATATAACTTGACTTAATAAGATAAGTGAAAAAAATGAAAGATGGAAGGGTCACTATTTACAAGTCATGATTTTGAATTTAACATTTTTACTTTTCAATAAATTTTTTAGCTTTTAGTGAAAATACCAGATTCCTATTACATTTAAACATATGTCTCCTTGGTGTCTTCAGTTCACAGCGCTGAAATCTTAAGCACTTGACATAAAGTATTTGCGTAGCAGTTGTATTGCAGATATTTTTTTGTTAATATTCATTTTAACGGCTATCAGGATAATAATAGTAGATTTACAGACAAACATAGCTGATGACAAAGTTCTCAGAAACTATTATTTTCAAATACTTTTTACATACATATATAGCTCATAAAATATGTTTTCAGACTATTTGTTCGAAAACAAATCCGAATCTGATATCAGTCTTTAAAAATTTGATTCCTTGTTTCAGAAAAGGAGAATTTCTTTAAAAAAGACGCAAACTAAGCTTTTAATAGCACAAAGAATTTTTACAATTCATTTCATCGTTTCATCAAAACAATTGCTTATCGCGTAATAGCAATGTCTATTAACTGTCCACGTATGCCGACGGTAGCGGCAGCACACAGTGATGACCGCAAAATAATATATTTATGTTATTGGTATTTGTTAAATCGTAGCCATTACCAATGGCGTTGTGTTCCCGTTAGTAGCTAGCAATCAGAGTTTATGTCAAGGCGATTAGTGACGAAGAAAACTGGTACTTTATATTATAATATACAAAATTAGTGCAAACCAAGATAGGGTACAACAGTGTTGCTGTCCAAAAGTACGTTAAAACACACAAGTACATATATACATTTGCTTTATGGCGATTGATTGCAGCAAATAGAATTTTGTAGACAATCTTATATATGTGCACTATTGCTCACACATTAGTTATTTGATAGCCGTTCATACAGTCTTCTAGTCAGAAAGGACGTCTTATAAGCAAAATCTTTTGGGCAAAGTGCTTCCGAGGAAACCGCCCTAGACCCTTCCGCTATATAATAAAATACAGCACAGAGTTTTCAACACAAAGAAATTGGAGGAAGTTGTTTCTGCGCCCATTACATTTTACCTACTGTGGAAAAAATTCATCTGGCCGGTCTAAGCATAATGCACATTTCCTCAGTTCCAAGCAATAAAAATGAAAAGCTCATTTATTCCTATTATGATTATACCTACAAACATTTTAGGAAACTACTCCTGAAAAATTCCAGTTGTTCCGTGGAATATTATTATCTATGCAATTACTGAAAATTACATGTAAAACATAATGTGCATTGCATTAAGGCTCTTTGTAGAGGGAAAATGGTCTTCTTTCGTAAGTTACATTGTTACCGAGTGCGAAGCAATCTCCTTGTTGAAATTACTTTATAAATATGTCCTTCCGTTCGTCCGGTGTATTTAATTTAACTTTCAACTAGACAACAGTTTTAAATTTTTAGATTCTAGTTCAGTACTCTTGTTGATTGCTGAGATAAATTCGTCATTCATACATTTCGGTCACCGTTACCATCGGTCAGTGGCAACCATTAGCCATTACTACTTTAAACATTTTTAATCGTAATTTAAATGTGATACATATTCAAATCGAAGGGTTCTTTCATTAATAGGGGTAACATTTTGAAGTAGTTCGTGGTAGTAACGGGGTGACTAGATATATCAAATTTTGAAACCGTTAAAAAAGTATGTGATATATCAGCTAAAAGATCTTTGTCTACTGATTGTGGTATTGATGATTATTTGAAATGCTGCATCAATTTAAAAATGTTGTTACAAGGCATGTGACGTATCAATAGAAAAAAGTCTTTGACTTCTAATTGTATATTTTAGTTGCAACTCCTTGCTTCTAATTTAAATGGTTTGAATAATTTTGAACGCATTCACGGACGAATGCTTCTTCTCATCATCTTTGCATATTGGACAAGGTATATTGTCTGGTTACAAAAACACAAATGTCATTAGTGCGTTTTCCCAGTTCTCAGAGAAAATACTTACAAAATGCAAGCCATATATAAAAATTGAAAAAAGTTTAATACTTGTTAAAGTGTGTAAAGGGGACTTGAACAAAAATGAAACTTGTTGTATTACTTGTTGAAACTTGGAGGAATAAATTCTGCACTTATTAAGTTTCGTGATATTGGATATTATATCTCTTTGGGGTTACTCGCAACGTCTGTTTATCTACTTGGGAGCTCTCAGAACAACTTGATGAATCTTCTGTTTTTTTTGAGAAATACAAGTCGGAGAAAGTAGAAATGTCTTGTTTGCAGAATAATGTTTGCGTCGAGTTTACGCTGAGTAGGTTATACGTATCATAGGAGGTCAGCAGAAAACGAGAGACAAGACAATTTCTCTTGTCATGATGCCTTTCACCAAAAACAATCAAAATTTTCTACTGTTCTTTTTAGCATTTAGGTTGTTTATTGCTTGCTTCCGACGTGGATTACATACTTACAATGAAGGACTATTGACTTTTTTCTAGTGGTACTTTTACACACCGTTTATGGTGGTTTGCTCAAACAAGCACGACGACAATAGTAATAAAAAGAATCCTTACAGTGACTTTCCTCACTTACAGCATAGTTCCTACATGTGTTGAAGAAAGGAGATCTAAGGAACTTCCACCTGAAATCAACTTGGAAAAATAAGTACAAAATCAGTTTTGCTTCACCGTACCTTTCTCTTGTTGCGTAAAGCATTTTCATCTCTGGATTCCTCTTTGTTTCCTGGTGCGCTTGTTCCCCATAGCTTCGTTCCCATTTTCACATATGCCACCGTAATGATAATAAGCGGCAAAACATACTGAATGACTGCCAATCCAAGACTGTAGGATGTACGGAATGTATATGAGAGCCTAACTGGAGAGCAGAAGGGTTTCGCCATTCCACCTTTGCCTGATTTTATTACCCTGTAAATCAGATAGTTCAATACATTTCCATTAATATAACCAATTTGACACATATAGAAAAAGATTGAAAACATTCTGGCAAGTGCACCAGAGTAGACAGAGAAATTAAGAGGCACAAATCCTATTGGGACTTTGACAATTTTCTATTGAGATGTTATGCTTCGGTTAACCAAGTAAATAAGCATCCGGTAAAGATAACTATTGTATTTGGCATAATGAGAGAAAATTGCGTGGTTGGTAACTTTACGACGAAGCAAAAGATAACAGATATGGCAGACTAATTACCTGTTATTTTACAATTAGTATGATCCAGTATTGATAAATAATAATGACTGCAAGTAAACAGAAATAGCTCAACATACTGAGAACATCTACGACAGTATCCAGTTCAAACGGTGACGTGGGTGTTTTTTGATCAATTTTTACCAGGTAAAACTATACAGCATTTTTTCTTGGCAAGTCACTTGCGTCAAGTAAAAACAAGTGTGTTTATTAAAAGCTTTTCTGTTGACACTGAATGTATTTAAGAATACTGACAATACTTTTTAAGTCTTTTGAAATGCACATAATTGGCTCTAATTTATCACAAAAGTAGACATAAAATGATAATATTATACAGTTCATCAGTTACAGATTAATCGCAATATACGTACATATAATCGATTTTTTTCTTTTTGTTAAATGATATTGGTCTTTACGTTCATTAACTCTGCTTCAATTGCCCAAAAAACGTGTTGTAAGAAAAAATTTAAATCCCACGTTTTTCACGAATTTATATTCCATTCCATGCATGAATCAGGCAACCTTCTGTACAATGACTGTCTTTCGTCTATGCACATACATACGTACATGAACGTGTGAGCATGAAAAAAATGACGGTCATTCTGTTGCGTTGTATTGTGCACACTCGTACTTTTCGTAATGTTTTTGGTCCACGTCCCTACCCCACGATTTACAGCATCTTTTAGTCACGCTTGGTCGACTTAATGAAATTTGTGAATTGTCAACAGTCAGCACACCTTGGCGATTGGAAGCTATCAAAAGAGTCCTTGAGACTGGTAATCGCAAATTGCGTTTCTCAATCATCACTTCTATATTACACGATTACGGAATGCACTTTACTACTTTCTATTACAGCGTAGAAAAGAACTGACTGAGTTTGCTAATCTTTTGCTTAAATTTTTAACGGATATAGTTTGTACAGCAGTGCCAGATTTGACAATATCTACTAACAATTTGAATAACGTACTATTGATACTGCACAGCAGTGCAGAATTCACTTACAGTGCTGGAGTAAGTAGGCACGTAGAAAAACTGAAGACGGCAATGTTTAGTCGGCTGAAAGGTTTCGTAGGAAAATGTCTTGATCATCACATTCGTGTTCCAGTAAATAGTACACTGTGTCTGTGTACTAAAGTATTTTCCATGTTTGTAGAAATGTAGCGCATTCGAGTATCAGTCAGCAAGCACACTATATTTTCTATTTGTATTAAAATGTAATCGTTTTAATATTAATGACATACAATTTCAGAGAAAAAGCATGTCAATTTTGTGATTTATTTCAAATGGTAAAAAGGTGTCAAGTAGTTTCTTCCACAAAGAAGGTGTCAAAGTGGCTCCCTTTCCTTCAAATAACCTAACCTGTCAGATTTATTTATGACTGCTGTTGCGAACGTACAAGGCACGCGTGAGTATACGTTTGCAGTACAATTTAGAATTTGAAACACTTGTAAGTGAAAAGCATATCATCATATGACTGAAAAGATTTTCCACGAAGTTGTATAAAATTACCGTACAACTGACACGTACTTTTCTTTTACACAAGTGAATTCCCCCATGCGTATTTGATGAGGTGGGAAAGGGTTTCATGGTTTTACAGACGCTGAACAAACGGCAAACATCCTTTGTAGTCTCTTCTTCTAATTGTATCAAGCGACAAAAATATATATAGGGACAATCTCCAGACGTACAAACAAACGGATTATTTTAGTGAAAAATTAAAAGTTTGCATAAATATTCATTGTCAGAGATTACCGTAAAATCTCCCCAGACAAGAGTGAAAGATCATTATTATATTTTTAGAATACAAGTCTCGTCTACGTGATTCGCCTTGGTTTTACTTACTGGCATTATACAACACAAAGCTTTTCTAAAAATGCCCTTGCCCGATAACGTATCATTTGAAATATTACCTGTCTTATGAAGTACCCTACTTTTCTTCTCGCAATGCTATATCATTTCCCTCACTTTGCTTACAAAGAACAGAATAAACATGTTGCTCCTTTCCACCGCTTTCTCCCTTTTTGGTACGGTCACAAACGAATGCTTTAAATAGCCACTAGTCTACACTTTAAATGAGCCACAAGATTAATAGCAGCTGTACCGTACTATGAAAATGTCTGTTTAGAAATATTAGTTATAGGGTCATAGTATATTCCTGACAAAAAAAATCCGCACAAAATGATTCAGAATGCCCCATTCGGATCTCTCAGCGCTTGGTCTGCACAGGAATCATAAAGAACACATGTACAATAACGAAGCACATTTTGTTGGTCGCATTTCTGGCTTAGAGACGACGAAGTTGCAAGTAAAGAGAACGAGATATTGTGAACAAACCATCACGTATTGCCTACACAGCTGCAGCGCATTCCTGGACTGAGACGCTTTCAGAAACATACCCACCTACTCAAATAAGAAGGTCATTCAAAAATTGAGAACAAACTCTTGAGTAGTCAACCAGGTTCAGAAACTGGAAACTTGGCTTTTTATTTAAGCTTTTACGCTTCCTTTTTTACTCGAAGCGTTTATTTCGGAAGTAAAGTTTTTTTCTTGTCAAGTTACTTGTAATCCTCTAAACTGATTGTGAGAAAAAAAATATGGAGACTTGAAACAAGCATTTTTATAGTATCATCATTCATAAGCAGAGTTTCCATTTAATTAAGTGGTGAAAAGAGAGGACTTTAAAAAAAAGTGTATTAAGTTTGAAGGTAAATGTTCCTGCTGCTGTCCATGACATAAATGTAGTTGAAAGTTTGTTACTTTTTGAAGTGCAAAAAACACTGCAGTTGAGTATAATAAATTTATTAATATGTCGTACTGAGCGAAATTTTTTTCCTTTCAAAGCTGCAGCAAAGTATTTATAACTAACTACCTGTACAATTAGCAATTCTGCAGAAGATTTGGAAAACGCACGGCTACTTGATGGTCATCATAATAACATGGCATATGGCAAACATGAAAACAAATAGCAAATTTACAAGCAAGCAAAACAACTCATTTAGCTGCTTAGGTACCATTCGGATTCAGTTGTCCTGTCATGCACAAAACGATTGTTTTATTATTATTTAACTATAAGGTCATGTGATGACTCAACTCTATTTACTTATTAAAAGCGTGTACAGTAAACCCTTGTCATATGAAATCATTTCAGTCAAGTGTTTTGCTAGTCTAGAAACCTATTTGGCATTATATTTTTAGTTGCAACTTTATTAGCGTGGATAGGTGTTGCAGAAAGTGGTTGCAGATGGGTGATAAAAGCAAACCGTGCATGAATTCTTTATACTCTAAATGTCAATACTGTTACACGTCTTCTAAAGGCACGGTTACCAGTAAGGCACGTCGCTTTCACTATTCTGTAAGGCCATGTAAAAAAAGTCGATCTGTACTGTAGAGAAGCTAAATGAATTATACACACTTTTTATTTTATTCGCACGCATTAGTTAGAATTGTAGTATAGTATTGTGGTGAGAGCGTGCATTATTTGCTTGAATCGATGAGCCTGAATGGGAGGCTAAAAATCATTGCATGACAATAATCAGTGTGCATGAAGAATACAGATGTCATTAATTTGTATTGATTTTTAGATCTGGAAGCTTGTCTGGAGGTGAAACAAACTGAATTCAAAATGAAACTGAATTCTTTTTTCCGACTGTAAGTAAAAGCTAAAAGACTCATCTTTCTCTCTCTCTCTCTCTCTTCTCATGAATATTATCCCGATTTGGCTCAATGGTAGTAGCACAACAAGCACTAATAATTAAGTTTTCGCAATTGTGCCAAAAGTGCACATGTATGACCGTAATGATACAAACAGCAGTCTCAATAATAGATAGCGTAAAAGCCAGAATGGTTGCTTTGCGTTACAGATGTGTACAAAAACGATGGGAGATGGGACCGAGGAAACTAATGGAGACTTTCACTTTCCATATATCTCTCTTAAATTCTCGTGCCCGCTGTTGCCATTTAAGGAAAAACTTTTAGCGTGCATTTGGAAACATGCGAGTAATCATTTTAATTTTGCTTAGATGACAGGAAACAAACAGCTAGGTATGTGTTAAAATATTAACTTTGTTTCTTTATGCATGTACAGTATTAATTGTTTCAATGCTTTCTTCAAACAGTAATAATAGTAGGTACTTAATGTATCTCTCAGTGATACAAGAGCTTGTGTAGGTAGACATCATAGCAAAACTTTTGCTTCAAATTCAAACCATAAAGCACATATTTTCTTCATAGAGCTTTAAGAGAAAAAATAGGATAATGTAGAAAATGATGGTGCGAACAGAAAGAAGTTTAACGTCGATGTAGTGCACATGTGTGCGTACTATAAGTATTGTATAATATGCTATTAGAGATGTATGTGTATGTGTGCACCTCTTTGTTTATATGTGACGATAATCGCAAAAGTATAGGAAAATAGGTATGATATGAAATTATAAAGGCTGACATACATGCCCACATCAAACATCAGAGGAATCTCAAGATTTAAACTTAAATTAGCATAATGTACATAAATCATTGAATAAGTTTCAGTGATATATGACGACGTTCAGAGAGTTTGTACTTGTGTTTTTTAGCTGCAGCAGTTGATTTTCAAAATGCAAATCTACAAGAACACGGTGCTGTCCTGAAAACAAGCGTAAAAGCTTTAGAGATGCTTCATAAAAAACGTATATGTGCTCTGTACTTAATGCTTTCGTTTTTACTTCTACGCCTTGCTAAATGCTAGCCTGTCTTGTTTAATTAGTTGATGTTTTTGTACAATTTTTATAGAGACTGATGTTTGAAGACTGCGAGTGGTAAAGGGTGAAAAGAAAGAGGGAGGACACCCTAATATGGTGGTGGTATTTGTGATAAAAATTTGCGAGTCTTTTTTTAAACAAGTTGGTAATACCAACTGGTATGTATTTATTTGTGATTCAACAAAAATTACAACTGAGAGATTTTATAGATCAAGGTTTTTTCTGTACTCGACAGATAATATCCGTAGTTATATGTAGCTGTCTATAACACCGTTTGTTAGTACATTGAAATGCTTTTTCAAGTGTCTCTTGCCCAAAGCAATCAAGTTATAGAAATTATACGATAGAATCACTTCATTGGAATCGAATGGCACAGTTTTTTTCCAAATAAAAGAGGCAAAAAAGTGGTCTCACTAATTCGGTCTACAAATTTAATTTTTAGCTACCGCCGGCGTAGTAATTATTATTTCATCTACCATAAAGAAAAATAGGTACATATTTTGTATTCCAGAGAAAAAGTATTGCCAACAACTGGTAGGGTTTTTTCAAAGCAAAAGAAAGCATTGCTTCTTTTCGTGCTTATTTCATTGCCTCCAGCAACCAACAAGATTTGCTTATCGCCGACTGCCAAAAGTATTTCAACCGTTGTTGATTATCTTTGAGTTTGGCAAAAACGGAAATTGGGAGTTGCTCGAGATAAAGAAAAAAAGACAAACTATAATACCTATTTATGCCTTTTATTTTTTGCTTCATGAACTCCCTCCAGTTGGTATTATACTGCATTAGTTTGTTCACTTATATTTTGTATACTTCCTTTTTGATTTACCAAGAATGCTTATCATCATTATACGTTCGCCCTTTCATCAATTCAGCAGCAATAAGATTCTCAGAGCGCTAGTTGCCAAAAATCATGATTTTCAAAGCGCAGAGAAATCGTCTTTTTCATCTTTTAAGCCTTTTCCCTTTAAAAGTCAGCGAAGCGTGCATCCGTGTACTTTTCTTGTGTATAATGTATACTGTATAAATTGTCAATTGTAGTAGGCACTTGATAAGATCTTGGTTCGAGTTCTACTCCACTGAATCGCATTTGACGTTCTAAGTAGTTGTTGTTCAGAGCTAAAAGTATTTTGATAACAGGATTCTGTTTTCCTTATATATTTTTTTATTTACTCTCATGCTTCACTCTCCTTTTCTTTCATGTTTACTAATAAAAAAAATTCTATTGAAGCTCTGCCGTTCCTTTTTTCAGTTTACTTTTGTATTGCAACAGAAGGAAATAAACTTGAATAGGTAGCGCTTTTATATGAGCACATTTGTCGGTTTGTTGATTACCAAGCGTAGTGACCGCTTTACAGGTCAATTCAGGTGTAATTAAAGATGAAAAGGACGAGGACATTTACCATCAATACATGACGCCATTGCATGTCAAAGAATGAAGATGGTACACTGATGTTTTATTAACATGTGCTCAAAATGAAAAAAGACGGTTTGTTTGAAGTTGTAACCGAACTGTTCACTAGTGAAATTACATGGAGGCTTGAATGAAACACGGAAATAAATATATTTACTTATTTTGACCTTACCTGTAATCGAATTCCTGTGGAAGGGCCAGAATAACGCTGATACACCAGATAAACACCACGGTAAAGACTGCTTCCTTCCTTGAGATCTGGATAGCTCGGAAGGGGTGAATTATCGCTCGGTACCGATCCAATGCAATAGCAGACAATGTAAAAACACTCACGTTGACGCTTACCACCTATCAGAAAAACAAACAGTATTATGTAATATGACTAATTGATATTCAGGGAACAAGAAAGTTGAAAACACCCTACATCTGAAATTCCTTCATTATTGCACTACGTATGTATTCTCTCCCTCTGTCCAAACAAAGACCGCTGAAAACCACTAACGGCAGTTGTGAAACATGTATGGCATTTCAAACTTGTTTCGGCAGACTAACTTGAGAGAAAGTTTTTTAATGTTATTTCATTGGCAGCGAACAAACGAGTGATATCTAATTCCATGAAACACTGGTGTTTTTGTTTTGTGGTTGTTACAGAAACTTTTGTTTTGTTTTTTATTCAGCAACATACAAAACAGAATGTCAAACTCTTTGACAACTTTTATTTTAATGAGCATCCAATGCAAAATTCAAGTCATTATATACAGATGTATGGTACTACCACCTTTGCTCATTTCATTTCTAATTATCTAGTCTAATTGAATCTTGTGTGTAGTGTTACATGCATAATGTGTGCAATGCTTCTTGTCGATTTAACTTTCTATTTTGCACTCTTCGGCATAAATTAAGCGTAGCTTTGTCACCTCACAAAAGAATGCATGATACACCTTTTCTCTGGTCAGATATTATTTTGTCGATTCTGCAACATTGTACACCATGTGGGATAAAATATGGCAGATTTTCAAGCACACTACAAACCGGTACTAATCTAACTCACAACAACCAGGCTGTCTATTTCTGTACAAATAAATGAATCTGTCCTCCTTGCCAATTTAGAAAGCAGCAATTTCATTACTAGTACTCCGGTGAAAGCAGTACACTTACACTTACATATGCATGTACGTGAAAATATTTGTATTAGAAAAGGGTTGATTCCTGTTATTGGTAAAAGAAAGCATTCTCTCTTCCACAATAATAATTCCTATTCCAAGTTACATGAGCAGAAATAAAAAAGTATGGTATGGTTGACCAGAGAAAATATATAGTTGTCGGAAAATAGAAAAGAGAAAATGAGAGATCAATGCCAACGAGTTTTTTGCCTTTATGTGCTTAGGTACACAAGAATAAAAATAAACGTTTGGCTGCTCCGCTTGGAGAGAAGCTGGTATTCTTGTACAGTGAAATGACAAAAGGGCTGTGTAAGACTACAAGTTGTATTGTTGCTCTAGAAAATGAAAACAACTGAAATACGTGAATAACGCAAGGAAAACGCTTGATCACCTAGTATTATCATTGGAGTTCATCATCATTCATTCTCTCAAAACCTTAATAAAAGCTTTTGTAAATGATGGAAACCAGGTTTTATGCCAACATGAAAAAATAAAGTTTTAAGAAGAGTGATGAATCAAGAAAAGCCACTTGAGCTGTACTCTTGTTTGCGTAGGATACAGTGTTTAAAAAAAACTTTTATGTGAATCTGATTCTGAAACTATATGAATTCATGAGTAAATGCCAAACGCACTGTGCAATAAATTTGGTAAAAGATAAACGTCTCTTTTGCAATTGAAATCATGAAAAGAAGATTTGTAGACATGATAGTTGAATTGATGAAATCAGCCGTATGTATGTCACTTTTCTTTTCAAAACTTTTTTATTTTTTTTACTTACCTGAACAAACGGGCAGAATGCACACATAAAATCGGGTAGAGTCCATCGCTGTAAGAGTGCCGCCTGAAATCTATCACAAGGAAAATAAAAATTATTACGATAATACTTAGTAATGGTTTCAACTTTAAGAAGATTATTTACAGCAATTCAGTATTGCAGAAATGCTATTTAGTTTCATCATGGCAGTTACATACATCATACATACAAAATACATCTACATTTTTTACTTACTGGAATGGAATTGCAAATATAGCAATGATGATATCCGCAAGGGCCAGATTGGCAATAAACAAATTAGTTTTAGTTCTCATCCTTCTTGAGAACTGGAACGATAGTGTAAACCCGCACTATTATCGTTTTTATGAGTTTGCCTTCTTTTTTAAGAAATCATTAGTATATAAAATTAGGGTTGCGCTTTACACAATTTGACGCTTTACTTATTTTGTGTTGATGATGGTAATCATTTGTATTGTTAGCTATCATATATAGGTTTCTGGTAACTTATTTACTTTTGTCTACATTGAGTTTCCTGTTGTCATTAAATATCAATAATGCTACTGCAAAACATAACGACGTCCTCCAATAAAACTTAAGCTTGTAGAAAGTGTAGGTCAGAGGAGCAGAAAGAAGAATTATTATCTTAGAAGGAGCTGCAGAGCAGTGCATTTCTGCCTAAACTTTCATTCTGTACTATGGCTTTTCCAATGATTTTTAAATGCTGTCTTGTCAGTACTTTTGTAAATTCTGCTGCACTGTATTTAAGTGGAAGATTTCTGGCACACAGAAAAATAAGCATGCTGACGTCTTCCGTGGACGTCATATGCATCTAACTCATTGAGCATTACTTTTGTTGGTACACACAAAACAACTCTGCTCGACAGAGCAGCAATTCTGTTCAAGGCAAGTGTGGTTGAAGGTTGCACAAGCAGATAGATATAGATATACATAACAACGGTTGGCGAAACGGCCTCAATTAAGGTTGTCTTTAAATGTGACAGAGAATAATGTCCTATAAAAAACGCTTTATTGTGTGAAGTTGAAGTATATACGTCATAAAACATAAGTTGAAGAGGATATAGTCCACAAATTTAAAATGAATTTGTCAGTAAAATTTGTTGACAAGTTGAAAAACAGGAAATTTAGAAAGGAATAGAATGGAGCGGATGTATGGACAAAAGTGTATTATATTCAGTTCTGTTCAAGCAAGTATCAGCTAACGAGTGCATATGCCATGGGCCATGATGTACTAATGATTTCACTTTCATTCTGTTCATCACAACTGCTTAGATTGAAACTTGAGAGAATCTTTTCAAAAGAAAAGATTTCTTTCATCCTCTTTTTTTCTTTTTAATAGTGCACACACGCGGACTTATGATATTCATATGAAATATTTCAAAAAGGATTTCGGGTTATTTTTTTGCCAAGGTGATTCCCATTATGAATAAAGATGATTCTGCTCATTATTTTGGATAGGTAAATAAATGTAACCATGCGGTAAAACGACATTTGAATAGAGAAAAAAATGTTTAATTAAAATTGATACTCAAGTACTTTTGATATCCAGCGAACCAGTCATATTCGATTTGACAGCTGGTGAATTTTTCTGCATAGACATTAATCTAATGATGCTGCCTTTCTTTTCATTGAAAAGACGTCAACTTAAAATTCTTTGTTCAGAATTAAAGGTAAAAAATGAGGTACAAGGAAAATTTCTCTTCCCTTTGGGTAGTCAGAACATTTTGAAGAATTGATAGCAAAACTGTCCTAAAGCAATTTTACATGTATGAATTCCCATTTTAGTAAACATTTCCTTGTATCCCTCAGAAAATGTAACCGTTTTTAAATAAAAATCATAAAAATTGTAACCCTACAAAAGAGGTTTCCGAAAACCTATTTAATAACCATTTCTCTGAACCACTTAATGACGGACACACGAGTAGAATAATTTCACGTACTACAGAGCAGTTTATAAAACAGTCCGAGTATATAAGTTTTATGACTCTTTTATACTACTATCACGACCACGAAGACCAGCACCACAGATTAAATTATCATTAACAAAATGATTAATGTACCGTATGGATTAAACATTATGGACTACCTATATACAACATAGTCAAGTAGTACTGTCATTAGTGAATCGGAAGCAACCACGTTCTATAACCTCCATTTTAATCTACACGCTACATTCTTGCAATCATGCTAATGCTGCTAAAGAAAGAACTACTCTGAGAAGTTGGCTTCCATCGTCCGTATCATCATCCGTAGCCCCATTGTCGGTCGCTCTCTTATTCTATCTAGCTAGTCTATTATCCTCTGTGAAAGAGTTTCGCAACTCTTTTTTGTCGTAATTCTAAGAGAATTACAACGGAAGCTGTGGCACAGATAATATATGTGCGGATGTGGACAGTGAGCAGCTAGGTGTGTACTTATACTCTCAGAAGATGGTCTGCTGGAAATACAAAAAGTAAAGAGACACTGATGATGCAAAGATGCATATTGTGCATGTGATGCCCTTTTTTCGTATATGACACACATGTGGGATGCGAGGAGCATTTTAGACAATTTTTTAGAGATACTTCATCCAATCGTGTGAAAACCTTCGCGCTTTCACTTCATGCTCCCCTTGAGTGGGCGCATAAGCGTTTTACTTATCATTTCTTTATACACAAAATATTATTATATTAAGATGAAAGTGAGTGCTATTTTAATCGATTCCATTTACTGAATGAAAAGCAATCTCGAAAGAGGGGTCATGTTCTTTTTTTTCTTTCTTTCTCTCTCTCTCTCTTTCTCGCCCACTTATACTTGTTTACCGAAACCTGTGAACTAATGATGAGCTGCTGGGGAGCAGCGTAGTGCCAGACCAGATTACGGCTTTACACTACTCAATCAAACTAAACAAGTCAAGACACTGTGGTGGTTCTCAGCAGTTAGCTATTTGTTGCTGCTGCCGTGCTGGTGAATTAACAACCAAGAATGCATATTATTACTCTACTCCAGAAAATATGCTTTTACTTTTTTTACATTCACCGCAGCAGGATATTGTCTAGGCCAAACACGACATACCATCACATCGTCATTTTTTTGCAGTTTCTAATACGAACGTACAATAATTTGTTTTCTTCGCTTTGGCTTTATAGCCAGCTCACTTTCAGCCCTTTCATTTTGCTCTACCTTGTTTATACATACGTGTTAAAGAAAGAGGATCTGTCAGCTTGCAGAAGCTTTCCCTTTTTTCTGCAAGAATGAACTTTGAAAAGTTTTACACAGCTTTACACGCGTAGGTAGTCTGTCATGTGAAGATGCTTCATGACATCCAGTCACCGCCACCAACAATTTTACGTTGGTATAGCATCTGCATCTCTATAACATTATTTGCGGGTAAGCAATAACCTGTGCTTATACATTGACGAGGATGAACAACAGATTCAAGATTTTCGATGGACGTTTTCCCTGTTGTTTTGACTTTTTTTTACCTCCCACCTGTGTCGGCCTGTCGCTCGAGCTTACACTTGTTCAGTTCCAAGAGCCACCCAAAACAAAAAGCCAGAGCGACCTTCTAATGATTACGTCGCCTCCCCCTTTACCTACATGTACTTTACATTTCAAGAAGTGGGACAACCATGCCAACTTTTTTTGACATTGGGATACGTACGTATATTGAAAACCGTGCTAGAAATTTTAATACATGATATACAAAACAGCAGCAGCAAAAGCAGTAGTGCTTGTATAGCATATTCACAAGACGTCAAATAAAATTCTCGTGAAGAAAAACAGCTAAACTGCCTTTAATGTGGCATGACTCAAACTCATTTCCCTTTTATTTTTAAAAATGGTAGAAATAAGTGAAATCCGGAACATCTATCATTCCGGTCATTTTTCGCACCTACCTTGCCATGTCTCTCTCGATCCCGTAATCCTATGCACTTCATGTACACCCATTAAATTTATAATAAGGCATCGAATATCGTATTCACTTGGCGTCAATTCATATTCATTCAGGATCCAGGAATGGAAGACTAGTGGCTACAAAACGTTGTGCATTCTTTCAAGCCATTACACTCTTTTCTTGCCAAAAAATTAATTTGACTCTTCTGTGTTACTACTGCTGCTTGTGTTTAACTTGAGCATGCTATTGTGTATCTTGAACTTACAGTTCCTATAGTTCCGACGATAACTTACCCTTGCACTTCGTCTATTATTATCGAGAATGGCGTAAAAATCAATAAGTTTAATAATATGATGCAACGCAACTATTATCTGCTGTAGCCACATTGCGCGGATGTTTAGTAAAGGTAATTGAAATAAAATATAATAGACGAACGGTTTGTTCAGATATTGAACGTCTAGCGGAATGAATTCGATTACATAACAATATTTCATGTAGGTGGAGGACAACAAAAGCAACCATTAGTTTCCAAATGAGTTAAATGCATTGTTACTCTTTCTATGAACCCTACACAAGCAAGAGAACTTTAATAAGCCTTTAAAACACACTTTTGACATACCATCTATTCCTGTTTAAGCTCTTGCATTAATGCATGTCTCCCCAGCGCAACAGCTTGTGTTGCAATTTCTGCCCTTTACGTAAAGCCAAAAAATCATCCATTATTTTTAGTGCTACCAAGAGCCCTGCTTTATAAGAATATTCCTGCCGTCTGTTTGTCGGTCAGCTTTTCCAAAAAAAATTAAAGCTATTCCGATTATTTGTAGACTTCAGTTTAGATTTGTTGGTGAACAACAAAATTTTCAGTGTTGCAAAACTCATTTGGTGAAAGGGCTACCGACGAAAATGGCCCACGTTCACATTGGATGCAGACAAAGGCTGAGCCTGAGCGAAAAAGACGGCTAGATAAAAGTTGCAAAAGATGAAAGTGTTTTGAATTGATGACAACCCCAACAGTGCAATACTTCTGTCATAAAGTTGTGAGAAAGGTAAGAAGAGCAGGAAGGAATAACCATAACTTATTCTTTTTACAGCTCCCCGCATTCATTTCCTCTTCTTTCTTTACTTTTATTTCTTATTCTTCTTCCCTGCATGCTGCACGCTCATCCATAATCTCGACTCGTTTCTCGTTACAAATGACAAGACAAAAGATGTGCTTATGCCTACATTATGTTCACCAAGAGTGTTTTCAGTTTTTCACCAGTGGTAGACAGAGAACAGAAATTTTTGCCAATTTTTTGCCGTAAACACTCCAAGAGGAAGGCACAATGTCGAATTACAGTCCCTCCAGAATGTAGGCGACTGTATTTTGACACCTACGCACATATCCTGCTTGTTCTAGGTGATGATGTAGAAGTGGAACAATAAATGAATCGAACAGCAAAAAAATGCTGAAATTGCTGCGAGAGGACTCTAGTACAGATTGGTAAGCCAAGCTCGAATTTCGAATGAATCAATTTTATTACAAAGATATTATGGTATTATTATATGCTTACATGCTTAGTACTTCATAGTGTCTGTACTATATAGTCCTCATCTTCATTTAGCTAGCCATCTCGTTAGAAGCATGAAAAAAGTACCTACGTGGACAATTTTCACAATCTAAAACAAACTACCTGTACGTTTTTCTTTGCCTTTTCAGCCCTCAATAATATCTATTATCTTTATCAACAGTACTGATGCCATAGATTAACATTTTGATTGTGTGTATGCGTTCATGCGTACAGTATACTTATGACAGAAATGGTGAAAGTGTATCGTATCTTGTGAAATTTTGTGGCAAAATGGCCTCCTTTTTCTCACATTATTGTGCTATGTGCTCATTTCCGACTTAGCAAAACAAATGACTTCAAATGAGCAAAGCGTTTTTATGAAAATTGCCAAAGTGGAAAGGCAATTACCAGGGAATAAATTGGGAAATAAACATGGAAAATAAACTTACAGTGACGACCCAAAGCACAAGAACGTTTCCGATCACGGCGGTGAAGGATATAAGTCCATATGCTAGTGACAGGAGTACAACCAAGTGCACTGGTACTTCATAAAGACGATAACCATCGTCTTCAATGGTACTGTTGCCGGTTGTTGAGTTGTATATTTGCCAATAGTCGTCCGTTTCATTGGATTGATTGTTAAGAGTTGAGTTCCAAGAAGGGTCATCGGAGACCACGTCCAGTCCCTGATCTGAAGATTGATACAAAACTCCGTCTGATGCTTCCAGAGAACCAACAGTTGCCAATTCAGTAGAAGGAGCAACAGCAACAGCAGTAACACCATTATCAGAGCTGGAGGTTGATCGTAATGATGATGAAGAGGAAGTTGTGACTGTGGATGCCATGTCCTTTGTTTCCGCTGTTGTTTCTGCCCCAGCTTGTGTCACCAGAGCTAATAATAATAGCAAACCAGCGGAATAACCACAGCCAATCAACTTTGTTTTTGCCTCGTGTATACTATTCTTTGCCCTGTTTTCTGCTTTTGCAATTTTTGTCGCCTTTTCCCTCATCTTCCCGATCAATCTTGACTTTGATGCTGTGAGGAGGTCGACGGCTGTTGGAATTTTCAGTGAAACATGTGTTGATTGAAGAGTTGCAAAAGTACTCATCTTGACGCTTTTATCGCTGTCAGTGGTACTCATGACGAGGATGTCAACGCGTTCTTCCCTTCAGAGAGAGAAATTTTAAGTTCAGTCATAAATGGTTCACACATGGTAACACATCAAGGGGATAAAAGTTTATTAAAAGCAATAATGATTTATTTATCATCATTATAATTTGATTACGAATGGGTTGCACAAAATTACAAGTGGAAAAAGTAACAGTTACTAATAGTATGGTAAGTTGAAAAAGAAACGATGAAATGAAACGAAAACTCTAATAAAAAACTTTAGCACTCATTTATAGTTTTGCTGACCATCATAGACCTTGGGAAACATTACACAAATAAAAGCTCTACATACAAATATATAACGTACGTACACATAATGATAGCAGAGAGTACATAGTAGTGGTAAAAAAATATATATATAGAAAGAAAAAAAAACTACGGAATCTGATTGCACTTTGTGCAATGTGTATACGGTTCAACTTCTCCCTTCCTCTTTTACATTTTGCCCCAAAGATTTTAAACTTTTCACATTCTACGTTACGAAACAGAAGTGAAAGAAAAAACCGTTCTCTTGTAAACAGAATCTTCAGCTGTACCAACACAAAAAAATAGTAAGAACAACAATTACAGTCTCTCTCTCTCTCCTCGAGATAAAAAGTAGCATGAGGCCCCGTACACATAATGCAACAAAGGAACAAAACTTTCACCAATAAAGCGTAAGATAAATAAACATACAAAACTACTTACTGGACGTCCAGAGATACAGGACGAAAAAAAAGTACCAGAAAGATTGATTGCAGACTACTTTAATAAAATGTCAACATTCCTTACCTTAATTTTTATTGCTAGTTTCAAGTGACGATGCTTTTTTCAGTGACTCTTGAAACTGCTACTCCTTCACTGTCACACAGTCTATCTTGTAAGATCGTGTCAGTATTAAAAAAAGTAATTACTAGTGAGTAATCTGATAGCACAGTAAATAAATGAGATTTTAACGGTAATTAATGATATAACAATGAGATTTACGATAACAGAAGCGGCGGCAGCGGCAGCAGCCGCTTTGTTGTTTCCTTGTACCACTACCCTGTTTGTTTACGTGGAAACTGCGCGTAATGTAATGAGAATTAATTAGGTGAAGAGAAATAACTTTGGCAGACATAAACATACAGAAAAGATGTGCACGACGTGGTAATTTATGGAGAAGCTGTAAATTGTTATGCACTCACCTCGGTGTAAATTCAAAAATAGCCTTACTATATACCTATCCTATATTTACTATTAATATTGAGAGGCGTGGTATTAAATTCGGAAGAAAAGGAGAGAAGATTCAATCTTTCAATCTTTTGGGGTGACTGGCGACACCCGTTTTCTTTTAGAGATACAACTTTCCACCTTTTTTAAGTCTTACTGACTAACACTGATCACAAATGGCGACATGTTTTAGAGGTTCTGCAATCTTTTATTTTTTGGTTCTTCTCATTTCTCTATCTTTCTCTCTCTCTCTCTTACATACGCACCTATCTAAAAATCCATTTTCCTTGTGTTGTTGTGTGGGAGAAAATGTTTTTAAAAACTCATATATATGCAACTCTAATTGAATGTTTTGCAAATGTGGAGATAGTTTATGGGACAATAAATGCGCTTTTGTCATATATAAGCGTATTCTGGGAGAAGAAAATGACAAGACAATGAAGTTCAAGGAGCGTCACGCTGCGACACGATGTTCTGATAACTATTTTTCCTATATTTGAAAATCTTGTACAATTTTACGGGTCATGTGTACAATATTTTTATTTTTTTGTATGAGGCAGCTGTATAAAACCATTTGCGTGTATATGAAAATTTACATATTTTTTAGCCCCAGTTGTTTTGTATCCATTAATGCTTTTGAAAGATAAGTTTTACCTATTGAGCGTATGGGATAGGTAAACAAGGAAGCTAGAATAGACATTTGAAAAGCAATATTTATGTAAGCAGATGACACCTAGTCACCCTTAATGCCAACATGACAGTGTATGCCAATGCAAAAAATGTATATTCTCTTTTCCTCAGGAAAAAAATCCAAGAAATGGAAGATATGTATGAAAAAGCAAAGTTGTGTAAACCATTGACTCTTTCCATAATTTTTTTTTCTAAAAATTTATTTAAATAGGGTACTTTTCCTTTCTTCCACTTTTTGTTTTTTTCCTATACTTGCCGACTGCCTGTCCTGTCATTTTTATATGTACAATGTGGGTTTAGTTTCCCGTTCACGTACTCTCTTTTAGTACACTTTAAAAGACTTTTTTTTATTATTAAAAGGGGGAAAGTGATCTTGCTCAAAATTCTTATCTCCTTTTCCACCACATAATAAGGAAATCCACTACTAAAACCTCATATCCCAATGAGAAATGTGCCAGCCAACTACTATAATACTGTAGTCACGGTATGCTTCCGCTTTTTTTTAGAAAAAAAGTCAAGTCCACCGTTTCCTCTATAAAATTTACTGTGACTTTTTCCACACTGTTTTTTCTAAGCTAGTAGTCGGGAGGGCTTCTCAAACGCGTCTGAACGAGTGAATCTTGAAGAGCTCCATTATAGTCATCCTGCCCGTTTGGAAGAACTCAACTCACTGCATCTTTTTCCTGCCATGAACAATATTACGTGATCTTCAAAGCTAGACGCCTAAAACATTGGCGTGTACAATGGTAAAATAAGCTG
This sequence comes from Sinhomidia bicolor, assembly GCA_027743785.1. Lineage (NCBI taxonomy): Eukaryota > Metazoa > Arthropoda > Collembola > Entomobryomorpha > Entomobryidae > Sinhomidia > Sinhomidia bicolor. The sequence goes on from JAHZMT010003128.1 coordinate 40,725, forward strand.
TACGTATACGTTGTAGCATACTTTCAGATTGTTCCACTAGTACTACTGGTTCCATTTCATTACATTCTACTAACAATATCCAGCACAACAAAAAAACAATAATAATTGTATGGGTGTTCTTTCTTCAGTGTGTAAAAAAGCTTGACTTTTGCAAGATCTTGTAAATATTTTTTCTTCTTCCTTTCCTTTATATCAAACCATATCTTTGTACTGTAAAAACTACTTTCTTTTGTTTTTAAAAATGCTTGTTCTTTTTCTCAAGAGTACTTGTTGGCAAGGAAAACAAATTGGTCTTAACTTGTTGTTACTGTTTCTCTATTGTACACATGAAAATATTATTTACCTGCCGTCATTGTTTTCGCCATTTTCTGAAAGCCACGACTATGCTCCTTCTTACTGAAGATGCCCTTCTTGATTAAGTTTTTAAAAGAAAAAAAAATGCCCAGCCAACTGCTTCCAAGTGCCTCTTTTTACTTGTAGCCTTTATGCATACTGATTTTTCCGTTGGAAACAGGTTTACACACGTAAGAATGGTTTTCTTGTGATCGGTTCAAAGCTTATTTAGAATTCAGAGAGCGAGAATTTCATTTTTGCTGTGCTATATCTCATTTTGAAAGAGGAAAAGAACTTCCGAGTGGAAAGTGAAAATATTTTTTTAACTAAAACTATTTCCTGTTACCTTACTGCTACAAACTTTATATGAATTTCTTATTTAAAAAATGCTTTTTGGAATGTTTTTACTTCCAGAGCGTGTGCATAATGCTTTGTAGAGAGCTTTGTGGTTAGCTCCACACACAGAAAAGACATTATATTTACTAACATGTTTTTGTATTCAGCACTGCTTTAAAGTAATTTCATTTTTTTTGCGAAATAGTGACTTATTTCTGTTGAATCTTGTATTCGTTTGTATACAAAAGCTTTTTTCACTACTTTATGTGCGACATCAACTTCATAGCATACTTCAGCACTTACATTAGCATACAGTAAATTACAATTTAAATAAATGTACAGAACACATTGTACGCAATGTACATTATAATGAATGCTAAAGTATATTTTCTTAAGATGAGTCACTACATTTCAAGTTTACTGAAATAACGTTGAATTAAACATTAGAACGGATATCACTGATATATGTAGATGTGTATAAATGTTTATTACTACTGTAGAGTTTGATCAATTTTTTTAACCTCAACAAGAAGTACTTGAAAATTCTGCTCAATTTTTTAACCTCAACAAAAAATACTTGAAAATTCTGCGGGACACAGAATACACAATTTAGTGGGATTTCTTTTAAGGATCTAGGTGATTTTTGATCTGGTTGATCTTGTATCCACACAGAAAACTTTGTCGGATGATCTTGCAAGCACAAAAGTATTAGTTTGCTAATTTATGCACAGCTTTTGCAATCTTTTGGGTTTTCAATAGCTTGGTGTAGTGCATGTAAAGATATTTTTTGATTAATTCAATTGATATGATTAAATTGGAAATCGAGTTTGTCTCGTTAGTAAAACTTTAAACTTGTAGCAAGAGTGTTTTGAGAATCAAACGCAATTGAATCAAGCACATTTGCTGTGTGTAAAGAATTGAAAAGAATGACTTTTTCTCTGTATTTCAAAAAAATGAAAGTAATGACCATCAAGAAGAGAGAAGTGGAAGGGTGGGTGGCATACATCAGCGACTTTTTTTCTTGAGTTTTACTCTAAATAAGCATATCCAATAGGTATTTTGTCTTATATTGGAAAAGTTCAAATAAGTATAGGTAATAGGCATCTGCGTCATAAAATGGCCAAAGCTAGGGTTATTTTACACGTTTTCAATATTATCTTCAGACGCAGCATTACAAGTCCTCACTTTTACCAAACTTTAGCATAGATGACTTCTATTTTTATGGAAGGCCATTTTCAAATTTATGTTTTACAAAATTCAATCTGATTGGAATTTTCAGTCTATAACAATCTTAAATTCTTTGCTTGGTTACTGCTTTGCCACCTCGCTGACTACCACAGACAGCACATATCTACTACAGCTCTAGAAAGTGATGGAAATAGGAAATGACATACTATTTAGAAAACCATTTCCTTCGGATTTTCCTCTTTGTACCTAACGACTTGGTGTCCTCAAACCAAAATGTTTTATACCCTCATATATTTACGTGTACGCCTTTATGTCTATTATTAAAGGGCTAATGAGATGGAATGCACCCTTAGTTGCATGTCTTAAAGGTATACTATAATCGGCTACACTTTTGCTGAATTTTCATATCAATTTTCATAGACTTTGAAAATTTTTTTGAAATATAAAATACTAAAGTGCCGAAAGATGACAAAATTCAACATTCTTGTTCATTGCAAATTAAAAAAGACTTGTCAACCATTAAAACCAGTGATATGTTTGTCAAGCATTTTTTGAAGCTTTTAATAATAATTTATCCGTTAGAATAAAAGATTCGCGATTGGTAAAGAGTGATCCTTTTTACCAAAAATTGAAGGATAAAAATGAATGATAGTTTTTAATGCCAAATGTGTTGTACTTTAATGTGCAAACTGTATACAAACTGTTTGGTATACAGTTTGCACGCAGAGAGAATAAATGCTGAAGGAATATACGATTCGTAGTAACAACGTACATTTTTTGGCCAAACTAGTAGTAGACCAATTTCCATGTATGACAAGTAAACTAATATATCTAAAACCTCCTTTGGTCTAGGGGGCTAGTTGACGCGAGCAAAATATACGTACGCATAAAAACTTTCGGCATAATGAACGCAAGCGAGAAACATCAGGATTAATGAGTTCTTTCTCTGCGTTCAATTTTGCTTGAGTGGCTTCTTTCTTAATATCCTCTTCGGACATTGTGTTTTGTCAATAGCAGTATACACAGATGAGGTAAGTAATATTACGTGTTGTTTAATAATATGAAAATGCAGTCTTTCCAAGTTCCTGTATTCTGCAGCAAGTGGAATATTATGAAAAACAGTAAAAGTGTCAACAGAGAGCTTTGTTTCAGGTACTTAAAAGACAGTGCTTGAAAACGCTCACAACTAAAATAGAATTAGCTATACCGTATTTAGACCGTTATTATTAATTATCCAGTCGGAGTGACAAGCGACAACATCAGCTTAATTGATGCTAAATGAAATCCCATGTTACCTTGCTGTTTCAAAATTGTGTGCTTAAATCCTCAACGTAGTGGTCAACAGCAAACTTTGTGAACGACTCTGGGCACACATTTACGGAAATTGCTTCTCCAAAAATAAATACACAAAACTTTTCCAACTTTTGCAATATGGATTTGCCCTTGTGAACGCAGCGAAAGTTTTATTTTATTATCCGAATGCAACAATGTCCAAAAATGATGTATAGTTTTATCCATTTATTACCTGCATTTACTGTAGATATGGAATCTTGTTTATCAACGTTCATACGTACATTCCCTTTTTACGGTACGACTAACCTAATTCATAATGGAAGGATTCCTCATGTCCAGTGCTAGGAATTTTTTTGGACAGTTTTGATTACAGATATTTTCCTTGCTTTTTTTTATTTATTAGACAAAAATTCCGGAGTCGACAATTGTGAATTAGGCGCCTTTAGACTATTCCTTTCAGCTTTTTTCTACAATTCTGTCGTTGACAGATGTAGGTTTGCCTCAGCCTTTGTCAGTGAGTATACAAAAGACCTCACTTACTTTTGGGAAAGAGCCGACAATAAAAGGGTAACTATGATAACGAATCATTTTGAATGGGAGAAAAACTTTTGTCGCAGGAAAGAATAATTGTTTTATGTGTCTGTTGCCTACGAACAAGTTCTTTATGTGCAGCAATGGCGTGGTATGGTATGGTACACTCATCGTTTCCTGTTGCAGTATATTCCAAACAAGCTTTACGCTTGTTCTCAAATAGTCCCATTTGGACTTAGTCTGAAGAAGTAGATGCTTCGATCCGCTGACAGGACCACGTACAACTTTCACCGTATTATCTCAAAACTCTCCATTCAGCTTGGGAATTTGGAAGCTTTTAAAGAAGCACACAGTACGATTATACGGATATATGGAGAAAGAAAAAGAGAGCAGAGGGGTTTTCTACATTAGGCCAATAACATGACGACTATGACTAAATGTCCAACTTCTTTTATTCTCCTCGGCTGCACAAGTAAATGTTTTCTTCTCTGTACTATTAGCGAGTCTATTTTTGATACAAGTTTAATTACTTGGAAAGTATCATCATGAGTCTGTCAACGTTAACAATATATAGAGTAAAAGCAACAGTTGAGAAATTTTCTGTTCTTGCAAACTCGGGAAGAATGTTAGAGGAAAAAGTTTTCTGCCACACACAGGGATAAAAACTGAATGAAATATCAACCAAAAATTCAGAAAATTTATTTATAGCTGAGGCACTGAAAATATGAATAAGTTAAGTTAAGAGGATATAACACTATACCATCTTACAACGGAGATCCATAATTATTCATGCATTCGTTTACAATTGTTGGGATCACTCAACAAGCATAAAAAATTCAAGCTCGTGAAAATTCCTTTGCCGTTCCGTTCGTTCATGTAGAAGTAAAGGGAAAAGTTTTAACGCATAAAATTGAGAAAATGATGTTAAAAAGTTTGAATTTAAACATGACACGTCATCACGTATTCAGCTCTGGGGTGGAAGAATTTGAAATTTTTCCACAATGAGCTTTTTGCAAAAATTGAATTGTGTGTTTGCAGATAAAAAAAGGACAGTCCTTCAGATTTAGTTAATCTGTATAGCAATTATTACATGTGATGTTACTTAAATCATTTTGTTGTATGATTGTGTTTGTTTGTGATTGCTGTTTCGCCTTGACTAAACAAATTATCTCTCTGTCTTTTTTTGCGGTGGCGTTAGAAAATCTTCTTTCGCTTCATTATCCATGAAGAGTATGTGAGAATCCAGCATGTTTTTTGGACACAGTACCTAGATATGTAAGCTTGCTCATTCTCTTTTTTCTCTTCCTGGTTTTTACCTGTTGGTAAGCTCAACTGTATATTAGGTAAACGAGGTAAACATGTTTTCTAGGGAAAAAGTGTGTGTGGGTTTGCTATCCAAATTGAGGACAAGGAGCAATTTGTCGTTTCCTATAGAAAATCTCTCTGTTACTACTGATATTTTGTGGTTTTTGCATGTCAAATGTGTCGGTTGAATTGAATTATGTACAATTATTATTAGATAATTCCAGAGAATTCGAGGATTATGAGTAAACAAGGTCGCTTCCTTTTCTTCCAGTTTGTATTCACGGAGCTACAAGGAAAAAAGAATGAATATGGTTCTTCCGTGTTTTTGCAAAGATAATCCCATTACTTCACAATGTATTTACACCGTCTTTATCAAGTTGTTGGTTGTAAGTGATTTGTAGATCGATCATTCCGAGAAATTTGCTCATTACGGATACTGCCTGAAAGAAATCTAAAGATTCTTGAATATTGTACAAATGGATGATGTGCAGAATACTCGAAATTATTTAACGGTAACTTAATTTGTGTTTGCTCAATAAAATGCTAGAAAAAACTGTACGTTCAGTATAATTTAGAACTCAGAATCCAACGACTGACTTATTACCAAAAAACGAAAAAGTTGCGGTATATTTTTCTGAAACGCTAATTTTTCATGTGTAGCTTGTAAGTTACAAGCGTTTTGGTTTAAGCTTAAAGTTATGTGTAAAATATCAAAGTAAAAATATCACATTATGATTGCGTCTTAATGCTTTAAACAGGTCAGGGGTTTTTTAAGATTTTCCCGATGAGCCACACACATACATACACACACACTCTTATCATCACACTTGTCACATGTTTCGATAAAGTCGAAAAATAAATGACAGCTTTGACAAGACTCCTGCCAATATAATATGAAAAGCTTTTAAAATCCTTACAATGTTTATAAAAATGGAAGTCTACAGTATACAAAAAATGTGGCAAATGTCCGCAAAATCCATGGCGTTCTTCCAAAATGTTTACTGTTTTTGTAACAGAAAAATGTAAAAACAACGATTATAACGTACATTTGCATCATGAAACTTAATTAAGTTATTCACATGGACTAGATAGGCAATTTTAAACCTTGTCTACTTGGGCTAGCAATGTTTCAAGATTTAGAATACTCACCAGGTATACATCCCACATGCCCTGAACGTTGAAAGTGGTCGTAATATGCACTATACTCTTTGAATAATTCCTAATTAAGCCCAAAAAATTTT